>CM034546.1:48709725-49022818 GCA_020055645.1 Tomocerus qinae | reverse complement strand
CCTTAACACATGGTGCCTTAACAACACATGGTGCCTTAAGCACACATGGTGCCTTAAGCACACATGGTGCCTTAACAACACATGGTGCCTTAACAACACATGGTGCCTTAACAACACATGGTGCCTTAACAACACATGGTGCCTTAACAACACATGGTGCCTTAACAACACATGGTGCCTTAACAACACATGGTGCCTTAACAACACATGGTGCCTTAACAACACATGGTGCCTTAACAACACATGGTGCCTTAACAACACATGGTGCCTTAACAACACATGGTGCCTTAACAACACATGGTGCCTTAACAACACATGGTGCCTTAACAACACATGGTGCCTTAACAACACATGGTGCCTTAACAACACATGGTGCCTTAAGCACACATGGTGCCTTAACAACACATGGTGCCTTAACAACACATGGTGCCTTAAGCACACATGGTGCGTTAAGAACACATGGTGCGTTAAGCACAAATGGTGCGTTAAGCACACATGGTGCGTTAAGAACACATGGTGCGTTAAGCACAAATGGTGCGTTAAGCACACATGGTGCTTTACCACACATGGAACCTTAAGCACACATGGTGCGTTAAGCACACATGGTGCCTTAAGCACACATGGTGCCTTAAGCACACATGGTGCCTTAAGCACACATGGTGCCTTAAGCACACATGGTGCCTTAACAACACATGGTGCCTTATTAACCCATGGTGCCTTAAGCACACATGGTGCCTTAACAACACATGGTGCCTTAAGCACACATGGTGCCTTAAGCACACATGGTGCCTTAACAACACATGGTGCGTTAAGCTCACATGGTGCGTTAAGCACACATGGTGCGTTAAGCACACATGGTGCGTTAGGCACACATGGTGCCTTAACAACAAATGGTGCGTTAAGCACACATGGTGCCTTAACAACACATGGTGCCTTAAGCACACATGGTGCCTTAACAACACATGGTGCCTTAAGCACACATGGTGCGTTAAGCACACATGGTGCCTTAACAACACATGGTGCCTTAACAACACATGGTGCCTTAACAACACATGGTGGCTTAACAACACATGGTGCCTTAACATTACATGCTGCCTTAAGCACACATGGTGTGTTAACAACACATGGTGCCTTAAGCACACATGGTGCCTTAACAACACACAGTTTATTAACAACACATGTTGCCTTAACAACACATGGTGCCTTAACAACACATGGTGCCTTAAGCACACATGGTGCCTTAACAACACATGGTGCCTTAAGCACACATGGTGCCTTAACAACACATGGTGCCTTAAGCACACATGGTGCGTTAAGCACACATGGTGCCTTAACATCACATGGTGCGTTAAGCACACATGGTGCGTTAAGCACACATGGTGCGTTAAGCACACATGATGCCTAAACAACACATGGTGCCTTAACAACACATGGTGCCTTAAGCACACATGGTGCCTTAAGCACACATGGTGCCTTAAGCACACATGGTGCCTTAAGCACACATGGTGCCTTAAGCACACATGGTGCCCTAAGCACACATGGTGCCTTAAGCACACATGGTGCCTTAAGCACACATGGTGCCTTAAGCACACATGGTGCCTTAAGCACACATGGTGCCTTAAGCACACATGGTGCCTTAAGCACACATGGTGCCTTAAGCACACATGGTGCCTTAAGCACACATGGTGCCTTAAGCACACATGGTGCCTTAAGCACACATGGTGCCTTAAGCACACATGGTGCCTTAAGCACACATGGTGCCTTAAGCACACATGGTGCCTTAACAACACATGGTGCCTTAACAACACATGGTGCCTTAACAACACATGGTGCCTTAACAACACATGGTGCCTTAACAACACATGGTGCCTTAACAACACATGGTGCCTTAACAACACATGGTGCCTTAACAACACATGGTGCCTTAACAACACATGGTGCCTTAACAACACATGGTGCCTTAACAACACATGGTGCCTTAACAACACATGGTGCCTTAACAACACATGGTGCCTTAACAACACATGGTGCCTTAAGCACACATGGTGCCTTAACAACACATGGTGCCTTAACAACACATGGTGCCTTAACAACACATGGTGCCTTAAGCACACATGGTGCCTTAACAACACATGGTGCCTTAACAACACATGGTGCCTTAAGCACACATGGTGCCTTAAGCACACATGGTGCCTTAAGCACACATGGTGCCTTAAGCACACATGGTGCCTTAAGCACACATGGTGCCTTAAGCACACATGGTGCCTTAAGCACACATGGTGCCTTAACAACACATGGTGCCTTAACAACACATGGTGCCTTAAGCACACATGGTGCCTTAAGCACACATGGTGCCTTAAGCACACATGGTGCCTTAAGCACACATGGTGCCTTAAGCACACATGGTGCCTTAAGCACACATGGTGCCTTAAGCACACATGGTGCCTTAAGCACACATGGTGCCTTAAGCACACATGGTGCCTTAAGCACACATGGTGCCTTAAGCACACATGGTGCCTTAAGCACACATGGTGCCTTAAGCACACATGGTGCCTTAACAACACATGGTGCCTTAAGCACACATGGTGCCTTAAGCACACATGGTGCCTTAAGCACACATGGTGCCTTAAGCACACATGGTGCCTTAAGCACACATGGTGCCTTAAGCACACATGGTGCCTTAAGCACACATGGTGCCTTAAGCACACATGGTGCCTTAAGCACACATGGTGCCTTAAGCACACATGGTGCCTTAAGCACACATGGTGCCTTAAGCACACATGGTGCCTTAAGCACACATGGTGCCTTAAGCACACATGGTGCCTTAAGCACACATGGTGCCTTAAGCACACATGGTGCCTTAAGCACACATGGTGCCTTAAGCACACATGGTGCCTTAAGCACACATGGTGCCTTAAGCACACATGGTGCCTTAAGCACACATGGTGCCTTAAGCACACATGGTGCCTTAAGCACACATGGTGCCTTAAGCACACATGGTGCCTTAAGCACACATGGTGCCTTAAGCACACATGGTGCCTTAAGCACACATGGTGCCTTAAGCACACATGGTGCCTTAAGCACACATGGTGCCTTAAGCACACATGGTGCCTTAAGCACACATGGTGCCTTAAGCACACATGGTGCCTTAAGCACACATGGTGCCTTAAGCACACATGGTGCCTTAAGCACACATGGTGCCTTAAGCACACATGGTGCCTTAAGCACACATGGTGCCTTAAGCACACATGGTGCCTTAAGCACACATGGTGCCTTAAGCACACATGGTGCCTTAAGCACACATGGTGCCTTAAGCACACATGGTGCCTTAAGCACACATGGTGCCTTAAGCACACATGGTGCCTTAAGCACACATGGTGCCTTAAGCACACATGGTGCCTTAAGCACACATGGTGCCTTAAGCACACATGGTGCCTTAAGCACACATGGTGCCTTAAGCACACATGGTGCCTTAACAACACATGGTGCCTTAACAACACATGGTGCCTTAACAACACATGGTGCCTTAACAACACATGGTGCCTTAACAACACATGGTGCCTTAACAACACATGGTGCCTTAACAACACATGGTGCCTTAACAACACATGGTGCCTTAACAACACATGGTGCCTTAACAACACATGGTGCCTTAACAACACATGGTGCCTTAACAACACATGGTGCCTTAACAACACATGGTGCCTTAACAACACATGGTGCCTTAACAACACATGGTGCCTTAACAACACATGGTGCCTTAACAACACATGGTGCCTTAACAACACATGGTGCCTTAACAACACATGGTGCCTTAACAACACATGGTGCCTTAACAACACATGGTGCCTTAAGCACACATGGTGCCTTAAGCACACATGGTGCCTTAAGCACACATGGTGCCTTAACAACACATGGTGCCTTAACAACACATGGTGCCTTAACAACACATGGTGCCTTAACAACACATGGTGCCTTAACAACACATGGTGCCTTAACAACACATGGTGCCTTAACAACACATGGTGCCTTAACAACACATGGTGCCTTAACAACACATGGTGCCTTAACAACACATGGTGCCTTAACAACACATGGTGCCTTAACAACACATGGTGCCTTAACAACACATGGTGCCTTAACAACACATGGTGCCTTAACAACACATGGTGCCTTAACAACACATGGTGCCTTAACAACACATGGTGCCTTAACAACACATGGTGCCTTAACAACACATGGTGCCTTAACAACACATGGTGCCTTAACAACACATGGTGCCTTAACAACACATGGTGCCTTAACAACACATGGTGCCTTAACAACACATGGTGCCTTAACAACACATGGTGCCTTAACAACACATGGTGCCTTAACAACACATGGTGCCTTAACAACACATGGTGCCTTAACAACACATGGTGCCTTAACAACACATGGTGCCTTAACAACACATGGTGCCTTAACAACACATGGTGCCTTAACAACACATGGTGCCTTAACAACACATGGTGCCTTAACAACACATGGTGCCTTAACAACACATGGTGCCTTAACAACACATGGTGCCTTAACAACACATGGTGCCTTAACAACACATGGTGCCTTAACAACACATGGTGCCTTAACAACACATGGTGCCTTAACAACACATGGTGCCTTAACAACACATGGTGCCTTAACAACACATGGTGCCTTAACAACACATGGTGCCTTAACAACACATGGTGCCTTAACAACACATGGTGCCTTAACAACACATGGTGCCTTAACAACACATGGTGCCTTAACAACACATGGTGCCTTAACAACACATGGTGCCTTAACAACACATGGTGCCTTAACAACACATGGTGCCTTAACAACACATGGTGCCTTAACAACACATGGTGCCTTAACAACACATGGTGCCTTAACAACACATGGTGCCTTAACAACACATGGTGCCTTAACAACACATGGTGCCTTAACAACACATGGTGCCTTAACAACACATGGTGCCTTAACAACACATGGTGCCTTAACAACACATGGTGCCTTAACAACACATGGTGCCTTAACAACACATGGTGCCTTAACAACACATGGTGCCTTAACAACACATGGTGCCTTAACAACACATGGTGCCTTAACAACACATGGTGCCTTAAGCACACATGGTGCCTTAAGCACACATGGTGCCTTAAGCACACATGGTGCCTTAAGCACACATGGTGCCTTAAGCACACATGGTGCCTTAAGCACACATGGTGCCTTAAGCACACATGGTGCCTTAAGCACACATGGTGCCTTAAGCACACATGGTGCCTTAAGCACACATGGTGCCTTAACAACACATGGTGCCTTAAGCACACATGGTGCCTTAACAACACATGGTGCCTTAACAACACATGGTGCCTTAACAACACATGGTGCCTTAACAACACATGGTGCCTTAACAACACATGGTGCCTTAACAACACATGGTGCCTTAACAACACATGGTGCCTTAACAACACATGGTGCCTTAACAACACATGGTGCCTTAACAACACATGGTGCCTTAACAACACATGGTGCCTTAAGCACACATGGTGCCTTAACAACACATGGTGCCTTAACAACACATGGTGCCTTAACAACACATGGTGCCTTAACAACACATGGTGCCTTAACAACACATGGTGCCTTAACAACACATGGTGCCTTAACAACACATGGTGCCTTAACAACACATGGTGCCTTAACAACACATGGTGCCTTAACAACACATGGTGCCTTAAGCACACATGGTGCCTTAACAACACATGGTGCCTTAAGCACACATGGTGCCTTAACAACACATGGTGCCTTAACAACACATGGTGCCTTAACAACACATGGTGCCTTAACAACACATGGTGCCTTAAGCACACATGGTGCCTTAACAACACATGGTGCCTTAAGCACACATGGTGCCTTAACAACACATGGTGCCTTAAGCACACATGGTGCCTTAAGCACACATGGTGCCTTAACAACACATGGTGCCTTAAGCACACATGGTGCCTTAAGCACACATGGTGCCTTAAGCACACATGGTGCCTTAAGCACACATGGTGCCTTAACAACACATGGTGCCTTAAGCACACATGGTGCCTTAAGCACACATGGTGCGTTAAGCACACATGGTGCCTTAAGCACACATGGTGCGTTAAGCACACATGGTGCGTTAAGCACACATGGTGCGTTAAGCACACATGGTGCCTTAAGCACACATGGTGCCTTAAGCACACATGGTGCGTTAAGCACACATGGTGCCTTAAGCACACATGGTGCGTTAAGCACACATGGTGCCTTAAGCACACATGGTGCCTTAAGCACACATGGTGCGTTAAGCACACATGGTGCCTTAAGCACACATGGTGCGTTAAGCACACATGGTGCGTTAAGCACACATGGTGCCTTAAGCACACATGGTGCCTTAACAACACATGGTGCGTTAAGCACACATGGTGCGTTAAGCACACATGGTGCGTTAAGCACACATGGTGCGTTAAGCACACATGGTGCCTTAACAACACATGGTGCGTTAAGCACACATGGTGCGTTAAGCACACATGGTGCGTTAAGCACACATGGTGCGTTAAGCACACATGGTGCGTTAAGCACACATGGTGCGTTAAGCACACATGGTGCCTTAACAACACATGGTGCGTTAAGCACACATGGTGCGTTAAGCACACATGGTGCCTTAAGCACACATGGTGCCTTAACAACACATGGTGCCTTAACAACACATGGTGCCTTAACAACACATGGTGCCTTAACAACACATGGTGCCTTAACAACACATGGTGCCTTAACAACACATGGTGCCTTAAGCACACATGGTGCCTTAACAACACATGGTGCCTTAACAACACATGGTGCCTTAACAACACATGGTGCCTTAACAACACATGGTGCCTTAACAACACATGGTGCCTTAACAACACATGGTGCCTTAAGCACACATGGTGCCTTAACAACACATGGTGCCTTAACAACACATGGTGCCTTAACAACACATGGTGCCTTAACAACACATGGTGCCTTAAGCACACATGGTGCCTTAACAACACATGGTGCCTTAAGCACACATGGTGCCTTAACAACACATGGTGCCTTAAGCACACATGGTGCGTTAAGCACACATGGTGCCTTAACATCACATGGTGCGTTAAGCACACATGGTGCGTTAAGCACACATGGTGCGTTAAGCACACATGGTGCGTTAAGCACACATGGTGCGTTAAGCACACATGGTGCCTTAAGCACACATGGTGCGTTAAGCACACATGGTGCGTTAAGCACACATGGTGCGTTAAGCACACATGGTGCCTTAAGCACACATGGTGCGTTAAGCACACATGGTGCGTTAAGCACACATGGTGCCTTAAGCACACATGGTGCCTTAAGCACACATGGTGCCTTAACAACACATGGTGCGTTAAGCACACATGGTGCCTTAAGCACACATGGTGCCTTAACAACACATGGTGCGTTAAGCACACATGGTGCCTTAAGCACACATGGTGCGTTAAGCACACATGGTGCGTTAAGCACACATGGTGCGTTAAGCACACATGGTGCGTTAAGCACACATGGTGCGTTAAGCACACATGGTGCGTTAAGCACACATGGTGCGTTAAGCACACATGGTGCGTTAAGCACACATGGTGCGTTAAGCACACATGGTGCGTTAAGCACACATGGTGCGTTAAGCACACATGGTGCGTTAAGCACACATGGTGCGTTAAGCACACATGGTGCGTTAAGCACACATGGTGCGTTAAGCACACATGGTGCGTTAAGCACACATGGTGCGTTAAGCACACATGGTGCGTTAAGCACACATGGTGCGTTAAGCACACATGGTGCGTTAAGCACACATGGTGCGTTAAGCACACATGGTGCGTTAAGCACACATGGTGCGTTAAGCACACATGGTGCGTTAAGCACACATGGTGCGTTAAGCACACATGGTGCGTTAAGCACACATGGTGCGTTAAGCACACATGGTGCGTTAAGCACACATGGTGCGTAAAAGTATAACTAAATCAGATCTGTGCAAAAACAAAAAAAAAACCAATAAAGCAAATCTCTCTACCTCGGTTGGAACTGTGTGGTGCTTTACTATTGTCTCGCTTACTAAGTAATGTAAAAAACTCTTTGAATTTGGAAATTCAAGACGTCTGGGCATTTACGGACTCCACTATTGTCCTGTCATGGCTAAAGGGACATCCAAATTGCTGGAAAACGTTTGTGGCAAATCGTGTATCAGAGATACAAGATGTACTAGGTCCCCAGCATTGGAGCCACGTCATGTCGGAGGAAAATCCTGCGGACGTTGCATCTCGTGGTATTTTTCCTCAAGACCTTCAAGGACATCCTCTTTGGTGGCAGGGGCCACAATGGCTACATCAAATTGACTGGAAAATGCAGAAAGAGGAAAGTCCAACAGATAGTACTGCACTGAAGGAGGAAAAGAAAGCTACAACTTTGTTAGTTGAAAATCATGAGGATTTGGAATTACTCAATCATTACTCATCATTCACTACTCTTATACGTGTCACAGCATACTGTTTGAGATTTACAGACAAACTGAGAAAGAAAATTGTGTCCTGTGGACCTTTAACTACATTAGAACTGAAAAGAGCAAAATATGCATGGTTTAAACAAGTACAGCAACTTTCATTCGTCCAAGAAATCAAATGTTGCATTTCCGGAGAGGATCTACACAAGAAAAGCCAACTAAAATCTCTAAATCCCTTTATTGATGAAGCAGGAATTTTGAGGGTGGGCGGGCGCATCCGTCATTCATCAATTTCGTATGACCAAAAGCATCCTATTATCTTACCAAGAAAAAACACTCTGACATATCTGATTGTGAGAGAGGAGCATTTAAGAAATCTTCATGCAGGTCCTAAATTGCTATTGGCCTCTCTACAAAGAAAATATTGGATTCTTCATGTTGGAGATCTCATTCATTAACAAATTCGGAATTGTATGATTTGTTTTCGCCACAAGTCAGCAACATCTCAGCAACTTATGGGAGATTTACCTCAGCATCGTTTACAGCCTTGTCGTCCTTTTCTGCGAAGTGGAGTGGATTATGCTGGACCAGTAACATTGCGATTGGCCCACGGAAGAGGACAACGGCAAATTAAGGGATATATAGCACTATTCATATGTTTTGTTACCAAAGCCATACACATTGAACTAGTCAGTGATCTTACAACGGAGGCTATGCTGGCGGCACTCAAACGCCTGAACTCAAACTCAAACTGAACTCAAACTGAACTGAAACTGAACCATCTCTCTCGCTGGCAGTTAGTTCAACGGTTATCTCAGCAATTTTGGAAGAAATGGCAAGGAGAGTATCTTACACGCTTACAGCAGCGTCCTAAGTGGATAACTAAGGAGCCTAATCTCCAAGTTGGTGATCTTGTTTTAGTGATGGATGAACTCCTCCCTCCACAGAAGTGGCATCTCGGAAGAATCGCAGAGGTTCATCCAGGAAGTGATAAATTAGTTAGAGTTGTTAGTGTTAAGTGTGAAAGTCATAAAACGTCCTATCGTTAAATTGTGCAAATTACCTTTCGATTCTTAGAAAGTTGTAATCTTTCTAGGTGCCCGGCATGTTTGGGGCTAAATGTATTAGTAGCTAAGCAACATGAAAAATAGTGTAAATTACAAACAAAACGTTGTTATTTTATTAGATGTTAGTTTTTATAAAAGGTAGAAATAGTCATTCTTGTCATAATCAGTCCAAGAGTCACACGTCACATTCGTCCTCTCGTCAATGTCCATGATTTGTAAGGTTTTCAGAGGTTCCAATAAACTATTGTTGTGTTAAAACTACAGTCCTTAGTCATCTGCATCAGCAGCATACAAAATATAACAAAGACTCTGGGCATATTAAGCTGTTTTAGGCCTAATCTTAGTATATGAGTATATAATACACAAAAATACACAAATATTATCTTTCAAACGATCTTCAAGTCGATGGTAAAAATGTGAAATGTTCCTTATTACTACTATAGAATAAGCTTCGAAGAAATTTTTAAAATTTACTTCATGGGTGTAGAACTAGTGGTCTCAGATCCTTAGGTAATTTTCAAAACAACACGAATTTTCTCGATTTGCATTTATCCTCTGTGATAATTTTGGCTGGTTACCTATCGACTATTGACATCTCGATAGTCGATAGGTTTGAGGTATAGCAAAAACAGTATGAGACGTTTAAAGCTTAGACCTTAGCCTTACCATGATATTTGAAGATTATTATAAAACGTTTTTATTAAAACATTATTTGCAGGTTGTCAGGGATTGCAAAAACTGTTATAAAGTACTATACAATCTAAACGAAATAATTTAATTACAAAAATAATCATTTTATTAAGCCTTATTGTATTTGTATTAAAATTTAGTACCCTTACCATCTCCATGTGTGTTGTGTATAGTCCACACCAAATAGAAATTCGCCAACGCTGAATCATATAAATGCAAAAAGCAGAAGTAGAAATCAGTACAGCATAACTTCGTTGAAATTGGCCAATGCCAAATGGAAAATAGACACAAGACGTCAGAAGCCTAAGGAAAAAGTTGCCGAAGCGAAAGTTGAAAGTGTATCTCATACCAAGTTGGTTTATTTCAATTAGGTTAGGTTTGGTATAGCAACTTAATTAGGACCGCTAGTTCTATATTAATTCGCACGATGAAAAGTATTTCCTTTCAAAATCAAATAGGCCCTTTATTTACAGCCAGCCTTTACCTTACTATTAAACTAAATTAAATATCTAATGTTTTCATACTCTAACATACAATTCCCGATAATATTTTCTCTAAGAAATATTACAAAGGTTGTTTTTCTCTACGACTCTAGATGTAAAATAGACATAGGTATTTAAATTCGTGTAATTGATATACATATTATTTGTTATCACTTGAATAAGCAGAAATAAGAACTTAAATAATATGATCGTTGTTAATTAATTTCATCGTTAACATAACGAAAAATGTCTAATATTTCTTGTTAGATAATTTGTACTTATATGAACGATAATAGCAATATTGCTTAGCATATAGCTATAATTATAGCTATATAAATATAGCTAAGTATTTAAAATAAATAATACAAATATATCAGTGAAAAAACTGTTCTTCGTTTAATATGTGCATTGGAATTTACCAAAATATATTGCTTTACCTGGTATATGTTACTTTGCCATTTCAATAAATAATAACTATTGTTGCGAAAGGTTTTAGATGAATATTGTTTTGAACCTTCATTGTTTTCTTTTATAATTGTCATGTAAAATACATTCCAAGTTATGATTATAACTGTCCAGCAATTCGATTCTTATGTCATTTCAACCGAGACCTGTAAAATTTACTTTATTTTCTAGCAAAGGATTTTCCACTGAGAAACGTTAGGCCGGCCATTAGTGTTATTTATTCGTTGAAGGTTTTGTGAAGATTTTCAAAACAAGTTTAAGGAGGTACTACATTCTATCAGTTCAAAAAATAATATAAAATTCTATTTATGTCAACAAAAAACTGCCCTACAACGTCTTACGATGTAGAACTCTAAGTTTTTTAATATAGTAAAACCTATTATTTTATAGTAATAGTTTTTTAAGTACTATTTCTTAGAGACTATTCTTGCGTATTACACAATAAATATTCCACTGTCTACAAAGATGAAATTTTATTTACAGAAGAGATAGAACAGTCGATAAATATAATATTATGTAGTTGGTAGTATGGTTATAAGATAAAAGTATTTTAAGCCTTTGTGTGTATATTAAGTAAAGTTAAAATTTTCCGGAAATCGAAAGTACTCAGGTATAAGATTCCTGAATTGACCATCAAATAGTTTTTTATCTTTACTTAATACACCCGATGGCTTAAAATACTTATTTCTTACAAAAGTACTTTAATTCAGTACAATAAAATAACTACTTACCCATACCTTCTATAATAAATGATATTATTTTTGTATTGTATAATGAAATAAGTGTATGATATGTGATCACTAAACAACAATTTGTCTAAAAACAATTTCATACGTTATTTATGTTATGCCAACCATAATTAATATGTGGTGGTCTACATTATTACATTTGTGCATTGCATAAGTTGTAGCTATTTTAATAGCAATAAGTGAATTCAGGCATTAAGCTTAATGCCTACGCAATATGCAAAATATTTGAAGAATTCTAGCTCTTTATATTTAAAACCTAGAAAACTATTTATGTGGTCCAATTATTTATTTTTCCTAAATGATGAAGTTATTACGATTTCAAAATGCCTCATATCAATACGATACAAATAACATTTAAAAAGTGGCATGTGGTTTTTATGCAATAATTTGAAAGTCTATAACTCACTCCTTGCAAGCATCTTAACATTTTTGGACTTATAAAAACGTTTTTATTAAAATTCAAACATAAAATTATGCTATGCGAATATTTTTTTGAATCTGATCATGAACAACTAGAATTATTCAAAATTACACTTAGTACCTGGGTATTAAATTTTTTGCCTGAATTTACTTATTGCTTTTAACATCTATACACTTGATATGATGAAATTCCCAGCCTGGTTGGACAATTTTAATTATTATATTTATTAGTCTGCCACTGCATATTGCTACCACAAGCATTTAAATGAACAACTATACTGCTACTAATCAGAGAATGGCATTAATTTTAAGAAAATGTCATTGAATTATGAACGAATTGAAATTCAAATTATACATATTTGGTTTGGTTTGGTAAGGTTATCCATTTACCGATTTATATAATGAGGATACTTACAATCCTGTGTTTCCCAATTGCCCCACATTCCATCTTAGATCTGCTTTAGTACTACTCACTCGTCACTCACCCCACTTCCCTCAAATTGAAATGATTAAAAGTGAAATAAGAATTTTGACGAATAATTCATATTTCAAGGAAAGTGGATTGGAACTAATTATTCAATAATTTCACCAACGTATTTTCAAGTAGTATTTCATAAAATATTTGATAGATCTATTAATCATTCAACTTCAATATATTAAGTATAAGTAACTCTTTCAAAATTTTTTATATTGTCCCAAACATAATTTGGGAATATTCATATAATACCTATACAGAATCAAAAATATGCGATTTGTACACTCCCTCTCTCCTCTTCATCGAGCCCACCTCTTACCTCCATTATATTGTGAGGATACAAAATGTAATTCACAATATGCAAACTCGGTTATGTACAGAAAAGCATGTAGTATTACAATACACATTTGCATTACATAAATTCTTTGTAATATTATAAGTGAAGATGTCATATTATTACTACCAATAAGTACCAATGCAAAGACAATGGCAATTTACTTATAATATTACAAGGAATAGGTATGGCCCATTAGGTAGGTATGCATTATCGGTAATTGCATATTTAAATCCTGGACCACGAATACCCGACTCCTGAACTCTCAGGAACTTTTAGAAGACAAAGCAACCCTAGTTGATAAATAGGCTTGCACAAGAATTTATCCAGCATTCTCAATTATACACTCAAACTTAAAACTTCTTTTTTGAAAGTACCACTTTCTAAATATATTTAATTATTTTTATTTTACCTTTTTTTTAAACTGGAAATTCTCTGTTGAGCTTCGCCCCAGAAAATTTCCACATATTTATTTTAAACTAAATTCTTATCGTTGAGCTAGCTCCGAGGAATTTCACAAATATTTTATTTTGTTCCTTTTGAATTGTATTCGTCTGAGCTAGCTCCGAATAATTTTCATTAGCACAACAAAAACTTTACCACCTAAACTTTGAGATTTAAGTGCACAGTTTTTCTCTGCCATAATTTCTTGGTTTAAAATTGAAAGCAAAATCGCTTTACGATTTTGCACAATATTAACTTTACTAAAAAGGTGAGTTCGACTACCTGAGGACTGAAGATATCGTAACCTGCCTAGGACGACCCAATCTGGAAGGAATCTACGGTTTTGGACACTATTCACTAGAGTAAAGGTTAATAAATACAAACTAAACCATTTCCCCTTCTTTCTATTGCTTCGTTAATTGCCAAGCATACAGCAGTAAAATACTCTACTTTAAAGTCGAGAAATTGCTTTGCCATTTTGGTTAAGCTAACACCCCAATTTAAGCCATTTGCATTGGAAACCCGTGCTTATTTCCTTAAAACGGCAAAAAGTATTGTGTGTCTCTTCTTCTCTTCCTATATTCTATAATTTCAGGATTTCTTCATAATATTTCCTAAATTGGCAATCAAACACGAGTAACTTGCTCTCTTTCTTTGCAAGCCTCCTAGAACAGTCGCATATTATACATTGCATACAATCTACACTTCACATCCTGGATTAATTCTACAATTTCTATTTACTAACTAAGATCTGAAATACTTAAAGTGTAACTCGAGAAATCAGGTAAAGATAAAGTGTAAGAGCCAGCATATTTTAGGGAATTGTAAAGTGTACCTAACCGAGATCTCCCACATTTATCTTGACCTTTGTATCTCTAGAAATAATATATCGTCTGCTTAATGTTACAATGTAACAAGCCATTTTATCATGACTGCGACAAAGTAACAAGCCACATCTCAGGATACAGTGGTTAGCAGTGTATTCTGAGATGTGGCTTGTTACTTTGTAGCAGCCATGATACAATGGCTTGTTACATTGTAACATTAAGCAGATGATATCCGTTGTGTGCTTATTCACTACATTCCTGCAACATAATATAGCTTAATATTAGTTGGGAATTAGGATATCAAAGAATCTGGAAAAGAATCACTCTGTGATTCTCTTTTGCTCAAGATTTGTTCTAAGCAGCGGGCCATATTATTACGTAAAACTAGATCACCTACTCTATCCACATACTGCTTAAAACAAGTCCTGACAATATTGAAACACTTTAAACACAGGTAATTCATATTGAACTAATAATTCCTCATGTATTAAGGAATTCTAGGTACAAAATCGAGAATTCGTTTTAGTCAGTCAAACATTTCCCAATTTCATCAAAACATGAAATAATCAAAATAAATAGATTGCATTACATTCCATAATATTCACTTGGGCTAATCCAATTAATTAGTTTAGAAGCATCAACTACTATTCTGCATCTTTTATTTGAAACTTCTGGATAGAAAACTAAATTCATTAAAACTGTCATGTCTGCAGACAGTAACTTCTCCGGTGAACATGATCATGACCATGAACAGACATAAAATATGTTCTATTTTCAATAACCACATGACCCCATTTCAGGTACTTTTCATATATAAATACTAGTTTAACTTATTCAGTCGTGTGCAATTCTTTTCTTGTGGACACCTGGACACTACCGGAAACACTTTGTATCGTTGTTGAAGTTGCAGACTACAGAGTTTTCTTCGTAACATGAAAACTCCACTCTTACTTATTGTGTTGTTTTCCATAAATTCAAACTCAGTTCAATGTTTTTTTACGGCTGAAGATTTGTACCCAATTCTTCGTTTCAACATTTTTGAGATTAACGCGGAATGGGTATGTATTAATACTTTTGAATGATTTTTTAAAAGTGGTATATTATTTATAATAATAGTATTTTGTTTCTAAATCGTTAGGATCAGTTCGTCAATCTTAGCAAATCTTTTCCCGATAACCGCGAATCATGGAATGAAACAGAAAAGAAAGAATGGAATTCTCTGGAAAACAAAAACTATACATTAAGAGAAACAACAGCTAATATAACAGCTGACATTATAAAATGGTTTAGAAATGAATTATCCTACTTGCCCATCGTGAACCGTGACGTAGTTAATATAGTTCTTCAATTAGAATTAGATCAATTCTTAGAAGAAGAAATGACGGACGGATTGAACTCCCCCAAGGCCAAATTTGAAATTGGCATTACCATTTATAGCATCAGCAAAATCCCGCTAAATTCTGCCATTCCTTTCCATCTAATTAGGTTCGATGGACAACTCCATTATGAAAGATGCCCAGTCTTTAAATTCTTCTTTCGTCCCATATTGACACAAATAATACCTACACTAAAATGCTCTATCAGATTGCATTCAAATTCAACGTTTTACGTTTCATTTATTACTCTGAAATCTGGAAAAGCAAAATTGGGTTGTACAAAGGATTTCACCGCTTTCCCCTTCGAAACAATGGAATGCAAACTCGGCTTCTTATTCTTTGTCTACGATAACTACAACGAATACTTGCTTCTGAATAAAATTAAATTTAAATTACGCCAAGCGCGTTACCCGGAGATTAATATAAATGATTACTACTTGGAAGATATGAAAACACATGGAAGTTTACAGCATCCTATTAATCAACAACTAATATCATGGAAACTGAGAAGAAAGCATGGCTACTATATCTACACTATCTACTTGCCAATTTCTCTACTTGTATTTGTTTGCTGGTTGTCATTTCTCCTGGGAAGCTCATACCCTGATGTGCAAATGAGATTAGGTCTTGTTGTTACTATTCTTCTAACTATGGTCACTGTCATTCAGGGTTTGAATCAATATATTCCAAAAAGTCCCAAGTATAAAGCTTCGGATAATTGGACATTCACCTCTGTCGGATTTGTAATTTCTACAATGGTGGCGATTGTAGTTAATCGGGCACTCCTTTAGTGCCAGAAGGAAACCACAGAAATCCCCCACGAACATGAGGCTGAAAATATTAGAGTTGGTAGAAACTACGTTGGAAAATTCGGTCTGTGCAGGAAGTATATAGTTAATTTTGGCGAAAGGATATCTAAACTTTTAAAAACAAGAAAAATGATTTGGTACATTAGAGTCATGAACATTTGCTTTGCAATATTATTTCCTTTGATTTACATTTATTTTGCAATTGCCCATATTGAAAAGTACTGTTCATTTGAAAAATTCTGGGATGATAAATATTTTGAAAGTGTCACAGATTATAAAACACCCAACAGACAGATTTTAATCAGGCCATGAATAGGACCCAGTCTAAATACAACAAAATTTTATTCCCAAGAATGAAAAAAGTGAATTGTTTTTGGAAATATTACGAGAATGGGCTACCTATATAGATATAGACATTGGTTGTTATAGACTACCTTGAGTCATGGTATTATATGAATGACTACCAGACTACGTAAAAGAATGATGTGTTTAGAAAGATTTTGGTTCTTGAATTTTTTGTGTACATATCACAGTAGTAGGTTTGTTTTTAAATCCAATGCCTTAACAGCCTTAACATGATATTTGAAGATTATTATCAAATTGTTTTTATTATAGGACATTATATTACCAGTTGCCAGGATATTATCAATTAATTGTTAATTAATTGGTTCTATAAAATCAATTGCAAAAACTGTTATAAAGTACAATGAAATCTAAACGAAATAATTCAATTAAAAATTATCATTATATTATCTCTTATATTATAAACACAGAAAAGAGATAAAGCAATAAATTTACCAATCTATCTATGTATGTATGTCTGGTAGGAGAGCTTAGGAAACTTGCATACATTACGTAATGCAAAACCCCCTCTCCAATTTGTAACGCAAGTGCTGACTGTAACTGTAACACTTTTGGATTCCACCTCCTTCTCCCCCAACAACTACACAAGTAATATATGCAGGTTCCTTTAAACCAAAATGCGCATGCTCACTTCCTCTAAACCACCGAAATGAGTTGTTTCATAAATTATTATGACATCAAAACAATAATAGACATTCACCTAAAAATTGATTATTGGTGATTGAATGGTAATGATTAGCGAACTGGGACATTTTGTAATGATCGTAATGTGTGTATTAATTAGCACTTCAAAACTTCTAATACAAATTAGTTCTGCTAAATCGACAAATTGTTTTATATTTTTAGCATTTTTTAGTAGATTGCTGTTACTTTTTAATGCCCCATTGATTTCTTTGTGCCAGTTTGCTCACCTTTTAGGTAGAATTAAATAAAAATATGTAGTACTGGTTAACATAAAAACCTTAGTGAAGTACCGATGATTTTTGGAATTGTTTTTGTTACTGTGATGGGTGGCCTAAAGAAATTTACTTGTGTGCTAGATTCTACCCCCTTAGCTGGGTTCACTAGTTCTTTATATTTGTATTAAAATTTAGTACCCTAACCATCCCTATGTATATAGCCCACGCCGAATAGAAATTAGCCAACGCCGAATAATGTGACTCTGATGGTGAAAGCGAAATATAGCGGAAGCCGAAGTGGAAATTAGCACAGCCTAATTTTGTTGAAATTGATTGTGTTTCCTTTCAAAGTCAACCCAGAAGCCGTTTATTTTCAATTTACAGCCAGTCATTTGTTACAAAACTAAATATCTAATGTTTTCATACTTTAACATACAATTTCCTGTAAAACTTTGTCAGAGAAATATTACAAAGATTGTTTTTCTATACGACTTAGTATTTGTGTCTTTACATAGTGGTCGTTAACAAAATTGTTTTTAAACTAGGTTGGTTGGTTGGAGTTGGTTTTTTTGGTTATGCTACACCTTGTAAATATAGTAGATAATGATGTTATTTACAGTATAGATATACAATTGATATAGGTATATCCACCTACTCTATCTATTTGCTTTCCCTTCAATAAGCTGAAATATAGTATTATCATTAACATACTAAAGACTGTTTCATGTCTGTTGTTCGGTAATTTATGAATGATAGTACCAATGTTGTAGTGTACCAGCTAGCTAAGCATTTAAATAACATAAATCTATATAATAATAGCAATTCATTTCCCCTTTAACATCAATCTACGACTTTCAAATTTTTACTGGATGTTCATATCATAGTCAGAACCCCAAACCTCAAGTTTCAAAACGATATCTTTCATAGAAATCGTTTTATGATTTTTTAAATTTCGAATTTTAACATTGAAGGAGTGGGAGAAAACGCTCCGATCAGTCACGCTTTGTACAGATACTCCTCCTACAGTTTACATCCGATCTTTACCAAACTTCTTCCTGACCTACTCGACTTAATAATGAAGACGGTAGCCACTCCAGTTTTTTATTTTTTAGTAGAAAATATTTTGCCAGGGAATTTCAAAAATTTGACAAAGTCCTACTATTTAAGGAGGCAGGCCTCCGCCATGTAAAGAGATTAGTGTCCCTTTCACCTCGAACGGAGCGACCGCAGCGGACAGCGGAGTCAAACTATTAATAGCAAGGCAACGTTTATTTAGTTAGTAATATTTTGGTCGTGGATTGAATAGGTTGACTTGACTTGACATAGGATGGAAATAACGAGGAATATTAAAATAGTGGTAGCTAATTAAAATAACAGAGCTGCTTAAAATGAAAAGGTGAAAATGACGGAATATTTAAAATGACGGGAATTTTTAATATAAGGAATATTTAAAATAACAGGAATGTTTAAAATGACGAGGTTATTTAAAATGACGAGATTTAAAAAAAGGCATTTATAGATTTAAAACAACGAGGTTAATCAAAATGAAGGGGTGATTCTAAACGACGAAATTATTTAAAATTACGTATATTTAAAATGTGGGGTCATTTACAATGACGCCTATTTAAAATGACGGGGTCATTTAAAATGACGGGGTCATTTAAAATGACGTCTGTTGAAAATGTGGGGTCATTTACAATGACGTCTATTTAAAATTACGGGGTCATTAACAATGACGTCTATTTAAAATGACGGGGTCATTAACAATGACGTCTATTTAAAATGACGGGGTCATTAACAATGACGTCTATTTAAAATGACGTCTATGTACAATGATAGGGTAATGTAAAATGACTGGGTGATTTAAAATTATATATTATGTCCATATAATATTAATGATAATTTGATAATTTAAAATTCAGGCCCTGATTAAAGGACTTCAAACATTTACTTTGTTTAGTTAAATGATGTTGAATTTGGTTCACTATTATTATGTTGATTCGGTATATATTAAGTATTTATTTTGTTCCCTATTCTTAGGATGTTGTGTAGCAATGCAGCACGCAATTTTTTAAACATTTTAATCTGTTAATTTTCATATTTTTAAAACATTATGCATACTAATGATCTACCATCCCATTTAAGGGGTTACCCATTTCCCGTTCGGAGAACGGGCCTATTACTATTATCCGATCTTTACCAAACTTTTTCATGACTTACTCGACTTAATAATGAAGACGGTAGCCACTCCAGTTTTTTATTTTTTAGTAGAAAATATTTTGCCAGTGAAAGTCAAAAATTTGACAAAGTCCAACTCTTTAAGCAGGCAGGCCTCCGGCATGTAAAGGGATTAGTGTCCCTTTCACCTCGAGCGGGGCGATCGCAGCGGAGTCAAACTATTAATACAAGGCAACGTTTATTCAGTTAGTATCATTTGGTTGTGGATTGAATAGGTTGACTTGACTTGACATAGGATTGGTTTATAAATGTAACGAGATAGGTAAAACATGGATAGAAATAACGAGGACAATTAAAATAGTGGTAGCTAATTAAAATAACAGAGCTACTTAAAACGAAGAGGTGAAAATGACGTGAATATTAAGATGACGGGAATATTTAAAATAAAGAGATTATTTAAGATGACAGGAACGTTTAAAATGACGAGGTTATTTAAAATGACGAGATTTTTTAAAATGACGAGATTTTCTAAAATGACGTTAACAGATTTAAAACAACGGGGTTATTCAAAATGAAGTGGTGATTCTAAACGACGAAAATATTTAAAACGACTTCTATTTAAAATGTGTGGACATTACAATGACGGGGTCATTTACAATAACGTCTATTTAAAATGACGTCTATTTTAAATGATGGGGCCATTTATAATGACATCTATTTAAAATGACGGGGTCATTTCAACGACGTCTATTTAAAATGGCAGGGTCATTTGCAATGACGTCTATTTGAAAAGACAGTGTTAAATGACGGGGTCATTTACAACGACGTCTATTTAAAATGACAGGGTCATTTACAATGACGTCTATTTTATATGACGGGGTCATTTACCAGGGCCGCAGCCAAAAAAAATTTGGGGGGGATGCGACAAATTATCTGTGAAAATATGGAAAAATTTTTTGTTTTAAGACAAAAAAATTCCTTTTTTTTCTTTGATTTCGGGGGGAGTGGCTGGACCCCTGGCTGCGGCACTGTCATTTACAATTAGGTCTATTTAAAATGACGGGGTTATTTAAAAGGACGTCTATTTAAAATGACGGGGTTATTTAAAAGGACGTCAATTTAAAATGCTGGGGTTATTTAAAAGGACGTCCATTTAAAATGACGGGGTTATTTAAACGGACGTCTATTTAAAATGACAGGGTTATTTAAAAGGACGTCTATTTAAAATGACGGGGTTATTTAAAAGGACGTCTATTTAAAATGACGGGGTTATTTAAAAGGACGTCAATTTAAAATGCCGGGGTTATTTAAAAGGACGCCCATTTAAAATGACGGGGTTATTTAAACGGACGTCTATTTAAAATGACGGGGTTATTTAAAAGGACGTCTATTTACAATGATGGGGTGATGTAAAATGACGCGGGGTGATGTTAAATGACGGGGTGACTTAAAATTATATATTCTATCCATATTAACGATAATATAATGAAAATCAGGCGCTGATGAAAGGACTTCAAACGTTTACTTTAATTTCGCTGTTTAGTTAAATCATGTTGAATTTGGTTCACTATTATTATGTTGATTTTATTGCATAATGCACACTCATGGTCTATCATCCCCATTAAGGGGTTGCCCATTTCCCGTTCGGAGAACGGGCCTATTACTAGTATATCAGTAAAATAACTGTTCTTCGTCTCAAATCTGTACTTGATATCTATATTTAAATTTAACAAAATATTTTGCTTTACCATGGCCATGTATGTTATCACCCCATTTCAATAAATAATAATTATTGTTGCAAAAGGTTTCAACTGAATATTGTTTTATATCGTCATTGCTATTTTTTATCATTATTATCTAAAATACATTTCAAGCTATGATTTTAGCTGACCTACAATTCCATTGTTATTTCACTTCAACTGAGACCTGATTAATTTACTTTACTTTCTAGCAAAGGATTTTCCACTGAAAAATGTTTGGTGAGTTTTCAGTGTCACTTATTCGTCAACAGTTTTGTGATGATTTTCAAAACAGGTTTAAGGCAAGCACGTATGCAGAACTGAGTTTCGGTGGGGGCTAGATTTCCAATAGAGATTTTAAGTATATATATTCGCGCGTAGCGCGAAAATTTTTGGCATTTTTTGAAGGAAATGAGTCAAAAATGGCAAATAATTGCGCGGAGCGCGAAATTTTTTGCTATTTTGAGAAAAAAATTCCCTTTTCTTGGATTTCGGGGAGGGGGGGGTTTCAGCCCGTAAAGCCCATCCCTAAATACGTCCTTGGTTTAAGGAATAGTTAGATTTTATTAGTGCTCTGCTTGCGTGCACTTAATTAATTCTAAAAATAATATTCTTTTTTTGCCAACAGAACATTGCCCTTACTATATATGTATTGCTATATGTAGAGCTCTAAGTTTTTTTAAAATATAGTAAAATGTATTATTTGATGGTAATAATTAAGTAAGTACTATTTATTTGAGAGTCTTCTTACGTATATACACAATAAATATTCCGCTGTATACTGAATACAGATTTGACGTTTTATTTACAGAGGTAGAAGAGTCGATAAGCATATTATAATGATATTTATGTATGTAGTTGGTAGTATGATTATAAATTATAATAATATAACAAGTTAACCATACCTTTTATAATAAATGGTATTACTTGTGTAATGTATAATGAAAGTTTATTATATGTGATTACTAAACAATAATTTTCTAAAAACAATTTCATTGATTATTTTTAGTCATTTACAAAGTAAACTTCGTCCATGAAATGATGTGTGCGAAGTTAAAAGTCTCAGGGCATAACTTTCACTGCATTTTGTGTCTATAAAATAGTTTAGTTTTGCCAACATAATATTCTCAAATGATTAATTACTTTTTCGCGTTTGAAAACGGTAACTCAGATCAAAAGACGCAACAATAATTTAAACAAAATTTAATTATTATCAAATGGGAGTATTATTTGATACTTCAGGATAGAAAACCAAATTAATTAAAAATGTCATGCCTCAAGACAGATACTTCTCAGGTGAACTTGTAGCTAATAAAAACATTGCATGTAGTTTAATAACTGCATGATCTCATTTCCGGATGCTATTCATATATAAAAACTTATCTGCTTACTCAGTCGTGTGCAATTATTTTCTTGTACTGTACCTGGACACTACCGGAACAACTTTATATTGATGTTGGTGCTGCAGACTAGCAGACTACACAGTTCCCTTCGTAAAAATGAAAATTCCACTCAAGTAGTTTTTACAGTTGTATGTCTTATTTATAAATATAATAATCTTGTTTGCAAATCGTCAGGATCTTTACGCCAATCTTAGCAAATCTTTATCTGATCGCCGCGAATCGAGGAATGGAACAGACAAAAAAGAATGGAAATCTCTAGAAATCAAAAAGAAAGGATTAACAAAGACAATAGTTAATTTAACAGTTGAAATGTTAGAATAGTTTGGAAATATATACGAAATATCTATCGTCGACCGTGACGTGATTGACTGGAAACAACGAGGAGGAATATTTCTTGTGGTTGAGTGTAGGTATCTATGTACATAACATCATGTCTATAATATAAACACAATAGGAATTTTTGTATGTACGGATGTTTGTATGTACGCCATATATATTAAAACTATACTATAAATAATCTATATACAGCATTGTCAACGCAGTAAATTTTAAAAAGTATGAGCATTTAAATATTTTAGCCATGTCATATGATTTTGATTGTAGCTTTTTCAATGTTTCATATAGATTGTTTATATAGTTTACATATAAAATATATTTTGTTTATTTGCTAAAGATGCTAATTTCCATCCAGATAGAACTTGGTTTTAAGCCTACACGCTTGCGCTGTGATAAAATTATGAAAGTCACTGTTGTGCGACATGGTAGTTGAAACTCCTTCTTTCAATTTAATATACCGTGCCGTGACCTTATTTTATACGCAGGAAAATTTAAAATTTGACTATTCATATTGAAACTATATTTTTTTTAATTCGCAAATGATTTTAAGCTAATAGAATGTTAAAAATGTTTAACGTCTTAAATAGAAAAGCTAAGTCCATTCTTAAATAGAAAATATTCAGAGCGGGATGAAGTGGTAAACTATTTTTTATTTCAAATATCTACGTGTTAAAGAGATTTATTATCATAAAATTATGACTTCTAATATAACACCTTTTGATTTTCATACATTTCCCAGTTTTCCTAATTTTCGAAGGTGACTGAAGGCCACTTTAGACTCATGCTATTCCTATCATTATCATACTTGGTGACGTCAAAATGACGTCATGTCTCATTGGAAGCAATTTTTAGTAGGTTTAAAATCAACTGATATGACGCCACAAATCGTGATGATCATAGGAATAGGAAGATTATAAGTAGCCCTTAACAAATGAGTACAGAATATTTCTTTAATGTGATGCCATTTTCGCTGGTCATAGCCATGAATGTCATGGAAGTTGACATTTTCCTTGCATTGACATTATACATTAAATGGTAGTATAAAATATGTAATTACTTATTTCAATCCTATAGGCACATACTCTGGTCACCCATTAGGGTCACGTTTTTGACTAGGGGTATAAAGCATCCCATCCATTTTACCCAACATCCCCATCCAAGTGTTTGGATGGGCTGGAAGGGGTGTGTTTGTGATTGCTGCATTGCGTGGTTTACTTTATTTGGATATTGGTGATGGGCGTAACGGGATGGTTTAGCTTATTTGGATGTTGGTGATGGGCTGAATAGGATGTTGATCTTTTCTAGGGTGTTTGGTGATTATGGTGATGATGGGATGGATGGGGTTGGATGTTCCATCTTTTTCATTGGATGGGATGTTTACAACTTACATCTATGATGCCAAGTGTTATTCTGTTTTATCCGACCAAGAAAATAAACTGCTTCCCCTCACGCACCAGGCGGGTGAGGGGAAGAAGTTTCTGAAATACATTCTATCCATCTTACAATATTGCCCCGGAATACACACTAGCTTTATTTATAACAGGGCCTGGACCCTGTGACCCGCTAGTAGGAATATAATATTGTTTTGGTGTAGTTCATTATCATGTTAACGGACTAACAGCCTTTTGTCAGTGATGACACTCTGCACTATATATTGTGGAAACGCAAGTCCCTAAGTGTATGCCTAAATTGCAGCCGAAAGTCTCATGGCTTAATTTTCCCAGCTTATTGTGTCTATAAAACAATATAGTTTTACCAGCATCCTCAAATGATTAATTACTTTTCCACGTTTCGAAACAGTAACTCTGATGAAAAGAGCGCAACAAAACCAGAATTTAATTAGCTGGCCAAATAGGAGTATCTCTTTTTTGTCGAGCTATACAGGTATAGACAAAAATTATTCTATAGATACAATAACGACTATAATTTATTGATAATTAGTCGTTGTCTTTATGTATATTATTTGTGGTTGCATGCCATCCGTAATTAATATGTGGCGGTCTACGTTATTATATTTGTGCATTACATAAGTTGTATCTATCTATTTTAATGGCAATAAGTGAATTCAGGCATTAAGCTTAATGCCTTGGCAATAAGCAAAATATTTGAAGAATTTTAGTTCTTCATATTTAAAATCTAGAAAACAATTTATGTAGTCCTATTGTTTATTTTTCCTATGAGGACATTATTACGAGTTCAAAATGCCGCATAATAGGATGCAAAAAACATTTAAGAAGTGGCATATATAGGGTTTTTATGCAATAGTTTGATTGAAAGTCACTCCTTATTCTTGAAAAGTAAACATCTTTGCCCTTTTGTACCTGTAAAAACGTCTTTATATAAAGTAAAAAATAAAATAAAACTATAAAAGTATACTTTTAAATCTAGCCAAGAACAACTAGAATTTATTACTGAATTTACTTATTGCTATGAACAACTCTATAATATACTTGATAATTTATGATGAAATTTCCAGACAGGTTAGGACAATTTTAATTACGGTATTAATTAGTCTTCTACTGCATATTGCTACCACAAGCTTTTAAATGAAAAATTATACTACTACGGATCAGATAATGGCACTAATTTCAATAAAAATTCACTGAATTTTGAAATAAGTGAAATTCAAATTACATATTTGGTTTGGTTTGGTAAGGTTACCCATTTAACGATTTATATAATGTGGATATTTACAATGCAGTTTTTACCAATTGCCCCACATTCCATCTGATTTAAATCTGATTTAGTACCACTCACTCGTCACCCACCCCACTTCCTTTAAATTGAAATGATTAAAAGTGAAATAAGGATTTTGAATAATAACTCATATTTCAAGGAAAGTGAATTGGAAATAATTATTCAATAACTTCACCAACGTATTTTCAAGAAGTATTTCATAAAATATTTGATAGATCGATTGATCTAATAATCATTCAACTTCAATATATT
The DNA here is from genome assembly GCA_020055645.1 of Tomocerus qinae. Classification (NCBI taxonomy): domain Eukaryota; kingdom Metazoa; phylum Arthropoda; class Collembola; order Entomobryomorpha; family Tomoceridae; genus Tomocerus; species Tomocerus qinae. Next base: position 48,996,277 of record CM034546.1, on the reverse strand, counting down.
AAGTATAAGGTGTCTCAGTCAGGAGATTGAAATCTTCAACTCAGTGCTACAAGGCGAAATTTTATCGCCAAAATTATATACGCTTTTTATAAATGATATAATAGAGGCGATTAACGAAACAAAAACATCGAGTATCCGCATAGGTGAATGGAAAATTCATATGCTACTTTTCGCTGATGATATTGTGTGTGTTGCGAAATCTCCGATAGAACTACGGAAAAAGTTGCTACGTCTGCAAGGATACTTTAAAGAGAACAAGTTGCAACTAAATCTGGGAAAATCGAAAATTGTCATATTTAGAAGAGACACCAACACATTGAAGTATAACTTTTATTGGGGTTTGGACAAAATTGAAATAGTGCGCAGCTATACGTACTTGTGTGTTCCATTCCATGCCTCAGGATCATTTAAAAGAACTAAAGATATTTTCATATCTAACGCTACAGCAGCCGCCAAAAAACTGATCTCTCTTAACGTGAAAAGCAAAACTAATTCATTCAAAACACGGAGAAATTATTTAATTCCTTGGTACGGTCAGTCCTCTTCTATGCAGTACCGGTGTGGGGAATCAACTTCATTAATGAATTCATCTCTTTCCAATTTAGATTTATCAGGCAATCCCTATACCTACCTAAAGAAACTCCCAGATGGAAGATAGCATTAGAGACGGGAATGAACCACATCGATCTGTTCGCACTTAATCTAATACTTAAGTTCATTCTCCGTGTCAAATCTAAACCCCCCGGGTAAGCTAGTCAAAGATTGCTTTGAGGTTTGTCAAGAGAATAGTCAAGGGATTAAAAATTATACGTCTTGGTTCCACAATCTATGTAAGTTTTTGGAAGATAAAAAGTGTTTACATGTTCTAAAAGATAGACATTTAAATTTAAAAACAGTAAAACGTATTATTAATAATGATAAGCTAAGAATTAACTCGGATAACATTGTATTGATGAATAGTAATAGGTCTTGTAATTATAATTCTATAAAAGTCAAAATAGGTACAGAACAGTATTTGTGTGGAAATTTATCTTGGTCAGTGGCCAGACTCATTGCGCAATTAAGAATGAATTTAAACTATATTATCATTGACAGAAAATCTTACTGGTTAAACTATTCTCGTATAGGTGGGTTTAAAAATTGTGATTTATGTAACCTTAATGACCACGAAGACGTTTTTCATCTCCTCTTTGTGTGTCCGCATTATGCTAATGCGCGAAATGGGTACATAAATTCTCTATCAGAGGTTAATTACACAAGAAATAATTTTCTTACTATTTTCAAAAACTTAGCTCCAAAAAATGCTCACCTTTTATATATGTTCTTTAAACGAGTTATTAAGATTAGGAATGTCATATCAGAATATTACTTTTAAATAATTAAGCAATGTTTATACCATTATTGTCAAAACCTTTATGTAAAAACAAGTTATGATTGTGTGTTTTGTGCCAAACAATCAATAAAGTACTACTACTACTATTAAATATAAGGTAACTCTTTAAAACCTTTTCATATTGTCCAAAACATAATTGGGGAAGATTCATATAATACCTACAGAATAAAAAATATGCGATTGTTGGACACGCCCTCTCTCCTCTTCATCGAGCCCACCTCCGCTATATATTGAAACACTTTTGACACAGAAAATTCATTTTGAACTAATAAATTCTCATGTATTAGGGAATTCTAGGTACAAAATCGAGAATTCGTTTTAGTCATTCAAACATTTCCCAATTCCATCAAAACATGAAATAATCAAAATAAATAGGTTGCATTACATTTCCGTGATAATTAGCTAACAAGCAACAACTATTTTGCATCCTTTATTTGATACTTTTGAATAGAAAACAAAATTCATTAAAAATGCCATGTCTGGAGACAGTTATTTCTCCGGTGGGCATGCAGGAAATAAACACACATTCACATAGTTTAATAACTGCAGGGGATTAATCATTTCCGGGTGTCATTCATATATAAACACTAGTCTATGACTTATTCAGTCGTGAGCAATTCTCTTCTTGTGAACACCTGCACACTACCGGAACAACTTTGTATTGTTGTTGGTGCTGCAGACTACAGAGTCTTCTTTGTAAAAATGAAAGTTCCAGTCTTACTTATTGTTTTCGTGTTTTACATACATTCAAACTCAGTACGATGTTTAACGGTTGAAGATTTGGATCCAATTCTTGGTTTCAACATTTCTGAGATTAACGCTGAATGGGTACGTATTGTAAGTTTTGAAAGTTGTTTTTAAAAGTTGTATCTTATTTATAATTATAGCATCTTGTTTCCAAATCGTCAGGATCTGTACGTCAATCTGTGTGAAATTGGAGAAAATCTTAGAAGAAGAAATGATGGACGGATTCAACTCCCCGAAAGCCAAATTTGACATTTCCCTTTCTATTGATTCTATCTATAAAAAAATACCGTTAAATTCTGCCATTCCTTTTCATCTAATTAGATTCAACAGAAAATCCTGGTTCGTCAATTGCCCAGGCTTTTTTTTGACATTTATAAAGACAACAAATTTAGAGATGAGCCAATACGATGTTTTATCATAGTATCTTCAAATTCAACGCATTACATTAAAATTGGAATGTCTCCTCAAAACATAAAATTGGACTGTACAAAGGATTTCACCGCTTTCCCCTTCGACACAATAATGGAATGCTATCTCGAATTCTACTTCGGTATCAAACATGACGAGCTTCTGAATGAAATAAATTTTACATTATTCCATAACTATTGGGGTTCGATCAATATAAATGATTACTACATTGAAGATATGGAAATATATGACACACATGGTTATAAATCAGATGAAAAAGGTATTGCGAATGAGATAAAATTATCATTTAAACTGAGAAGAAAGCATGGCTACTATATCTACACTATCTACTTGCCAATTTCTCTACTTGTATTTGTTTGCTGGTTGTCATTTCTCCTGGGAAACTCATACTCGGATGTACAAATGAGATTAGGTCTTGTTGTTACAATTCTTCTGACTATGGTCACTCTCATTCAGGGTTTGAATCAATATATTCCAAAAAGTCCCACGTATAAAGCTTCGGATAATTGGACATTTACCTCTGTCGGATTTGTAATTTCTGCAATGGTGGGGATTGTAATTAATCGGGCACTCCTTTGGTGCCAGAAGGAAACCACAGAAATCCCTCTCGATCATGAGTCCGAAAATATAAGAGTTGGTAGAAACTGCGTTGGAAAATTCGGTCTGTGCGGGAAGTATGTATTTAATTTTGGGGAAAGGATAGCAAAACTTATAAAAGCAAGAAAAATGGTTTGGTACATTGGAGTCATGAACATTTGCTTTGCAATATTATTTCCTTTGATGTACATAGATTTTGCAATAACCCATATTGAAAAATACTGTTCACTTGAAAAATTCTGGGATAATAAGTATTTTGAAAGTATCACAAATTATACAGGACCAAACAGACCGAGCTTTTTTAACAAGGAACAAAGGGGTCCTAGGCTTAACCCTAATGTGGTCATGGTCGACCTAGAAGATATACATTAATGCCCAAGTGATCCATGCATGGCTGTGCGTTGTGATTGGTTGTCCACGTGTGGATTGCTTGGGAATTTTTGACTATCAGGGTTCGGAGCACGGTTTCATAAATAATATGCCCCACCAGCAACACTTTTACAAAAGGTGGTCCACCCATGGACTCAGGGATTTTGAAACCATCACTGTCCATGGATGGACCAGCTTGGGCATTAGCGTAGAAAAGTGGTCCCACTTTTCAGTTTCTTTATTTTATTTTGCCTTAAATATCAAACGCATTCTTGACAAATACAAAAATCCTTGAGGTTTTAAGGCACATCTGCTCGAAGCTAGGATAAAAAAAGACACAAAATCCATAGATGGACCACTGTGGGCAATAGTGGGCATTCTAGGGTTAAGCGCCCCCTAAATGTTTTAAAAAACACACGAGATATTATCATGTTTTCACCATTTATTTAATATTTAATTCCAAATTGGAAGAAACATAATATATATTTTGTTTTCATGGCACAATTGCATGTATCTTATTTTCCAGGATTTTCGAATTTATAATGAGCATTTTTAATCTGCAATCTGTTTGAGCATTTTTAATCTGCAATCTGTTTGAGCATTTTTAATCTGGTTATCTGTTTGAGCATTTTCGAATCCTCTTTTTCCTATGTTGAACCTTAGTATATGAGATTGTCTTATAATATATGGCACCTAGCAAATGTATTACAATATGGTACCTTAGTATCTAGCAAATGGGTCAATTTTGAAATAAGGCTTTCCTTTTAAAGCAGCAATGTGCGTAACAAAGTTCGTGATGACGGATAAATAACATATTTAGAAGGGGTACTTTACTGAATTCTACTGAACCCCACCCCACTAAATCTCGATATTAAGGGAATTTTTTGAGAAAGAAAAATAAAACCGGCAAATTTTTTCGCGAAAATATTTCTTTTTTATTAAGATACTGTGGCGTTCTATAATTTGTTTGATTTATGCAGTACTCATTTTTGGAAATTAGCACCCCCTAGATCAAATTTCTAGATACGCCCTTGTTTTTGAAGGGGTAGTATCAATTCAATTCAATTTATCAAGCTATTATAGTGTTTCTCGGAACATAGCCCATAACATTGAAGGGGTAGTAATAGTAATGAATAGGACAATTACAAGTCTAAATACAAACGAGTATGAATACGATATTTATACTTAGTAAAAGGATGATGAATTTAAATCAACATTTATGACTCTCGAGATTTAACAAAGCTTTATTCGAACAGAGTAAACCTGCTTTATTAAATTTCGAGAGTAAATGTTGATTTAATTACCAATTTCGGAAGTTTGAGTCTTTATAACTATCAAAAAGGATAATGAATTTAGTTATATTTTTGGTTTTGATATCTGGATATCCACAAATTTCAAAATCAAACATAACTAAAACTATAATTTGGGCTCTAAAATTCATTTTGGCAGGAAGTTAGTAGGGCTGAGAGCTAATTAAATATTTCTCAACATGAGCCCATATAAATACATAGAGTTAGTGGAACATTAAATATGTCTGTAACTCTCAATGTGGATACTCTTTATTAGAACATTATTAAATAGTTTTTAGGAATTGCAATAACTGTTATAAAGTAATATGAAATCCAAACGAAATAATTTAATTACAAAAATTGTCATTTTAGTATTCCTTCTATTCGTATTAAAATTTAGTACCCTTACCTTCTCCATGTGTATATAGTCCACGCCGAATAGAAGTTCACCAACGCTACATAATATGTGCAAAAGCCTAAGTGGAAATCAGCACAGCATATTTACGTTGAAATTGGCCAACGCCAAATGGAAAATAGACCCAAGAAGGCAGAAAAGTCTAAGTGAAAAGTTGCCGAAGCGAAAGTTGAACGTCTTTCCAAGTTGGTTTATTTTAATTAGGTTAGGTTTGGTATAGCAACTTAATTTGGCTCCCTAGTTCTATATGAATTCGCATGATGAAAAGTATTTCCTTTCAAAATCAATCCAGCCTTTTATTTGCAGCCAGCCTTTTACCTTACTATTAAACTAAATATCATGTTTTCATACTCTAACATATAATTCCTGATAAAATTTTCTCTAAGAAATATTACAAAGGTTGTTTTTCTCTACGACTTAGTATTTGACACTGACGCTATACATATCGGGTGTTAGCAAAATTGTTGTTATAGTAAACCTCTAAAGTTAGTAGGACCTTTTGGCTATACTATATCATGTAAAATAATGGATTGGTATTTATTATATAGATGTAAAATTGACATTAGGTATTTAATTTGTGTAATCGTTACACATGTTATTTGTTGTCACTTGAATAAGCAGAAATAATAACTTCAATATCGTCCCTTAAGGATCGAAAAAGCCTCTATCCACTTTCAGGTTGGTGGACGAATAAGCCTATATCCATTTTTTGTTTGGTGGACGAATAAGCCTATATCCATTTTTTGTTTGGTGGACGAATAAGCCTATATCCAATTTTCGTTTGGTGCAGGAAATAGCCTCTGTCATCTTACAGCCTTACGTAAAGTTGTCGGGGCACAGTAAGAATAAACAAGTTCACGAAATGAAGTATTTATTATTTTTATGTTGATGCTTGAAATATATCATCCTATAATGTACATAAGCATTATAAAATTTTAGCTAATTACACAATACGACAAAAACAAAACTTTTAATGACACAAATTCGTATTTTGATATTGGATAAACCTGAACTGGCTGGAAGGAAGAATAAAAGTTCAATATTCCTGCCGCCCATATTAACTATGTATCAATACGCCCCTATAACTTTACAAGCAAAGCTGCAAGAGGATAGAGGCTATTCCCTGCACCAAACGAAAATTGGATATAGGCTTATTCGTCCACCAAACAAAAAATGGATATAGGCTTATTCGTCCACCAAACAAAAAATGGATATAGGCTTATTCGTCCACCAATCTGAAAGAGGCTTTTTCGATCCTTAAGGGACGATATGATCGTTGTTAATTAATTTCATCATTAACATAATGAAAAATGTCTAATATTTCTTGTCCGATAATGTGTACTTATATGTGTGTGTTACTTATATGAACGATTATAGCAATATTGGTTAGTATATAGCTATAATTATAGCTATATAAATATAGCTATTTAAAACAATACAAATATGTCAATGAAAAAACTGTTCTTCGTTTAATATGTGCATTGGAATTTACCAAAATATATTATTGCTTTAACTATTGTTGCTAAAGGTTTCAGCTGAATAATATTGTTTTGTACCTTCATTGTTGTCTTTTATTATTGTCATGTAAAATACATACCAAATTATGATTCTAACTGACCATAAATTCGATTGTTATGTCATTTCAACTAAGACCTGGAAAATTTACTTTATTTTCTAGCAAAGGATTTTCCACTGATAAATGTTTACTGTCGGCCATTAGTGTCATTTATTCGTCGAGACTTTTGTGAAGATTTTCAAAACAGGTTTAAGGAGGTACTAGATTCTATTAGTGTTTGCGTATAATCAGTTCTAAAAATAATATAATATTATTCTATTTATGTCAACAAATAACTGCCCTATAACGTTTTGCGATGTAGAGCTCTAAGTTTTTTAATATAGTAAAACCTATTATTTTATAGTAATAGTTAAGTAAGTAATATTTCTTAGAGACTATATCATATCATATCATCATATCATATCATATCATAATTTTATTCAAGTGCCAAATAGTTCAAATCATACAGGATGAAATGTTTTAACAACAATCAGCACCGAAGGCAAGCCTGTACTGTTACCTTACTCCCTCAATCAAGTCCGAGTCGTATCCAATTTTATATCGATAGTCACAATTGTACAAAATTTTATAGTGAAAACACTTTCTTACTCCTAGTTACATTTAGATGGAGAAAGACTGACAATTACCTTAATCTACTTACCGTACCTTAACAATTACCTTAATTAACTAATTAACAAAAATATTTTCCCTTTGTAATAATAAATGCTGGTTTAGCAATTTACAGAACATGTTAACAGATTCTGTTCTAGCCTTAAGCACTTGACTGAGGGAGTTCCAGGTAGTGCTCATAAAGTAAATTGGACTTTTAGAGAATAGTTCTGTATGGTGCACTAATACTGGTAAGTTACTCGCTTGTCTCGTGCTTCTTGTAGAAACATTTTTAGATAAGGTTACAAAATATGGTTGTAGAGATTTTATCTTAGTCTTATAAATCAGTATTTTATATAGACTAACCATGGTTAAGTATACTAATCTTTCGCTTACAGTTATTAGGTTAGCTTTTTCTAATAGATAAAAGTAATCTACACCACGATGATCAAAATTACATAGCTTAGACTTAGATTGCATAATGTTGTTTGACTTACTCCAGTACATTTTACTGTAATACTTACTTAGTTTTGGGTATTCAAATAGGCAGAGAGCTGTGTGTCCTATCGATGTGAACTATCCTTGCGTGTTACACAATAAATATGCCGCTGTTTACAGAGATGACTTTTTAATTACAAAAGAGATAAAGATAATATATTATAATGTAGTTGGTAGCATGATTATAAGAAATAAGTATTTTAAGCTATCGGGTGTATTAGTAAGGATAAAAAAATTTCGAAAATCGAAAGTACTCAAGTTCGATTCCTGAATTGACAATCAAATAATTTTTTATCTTTACTTAATACACCCGTTAGCTTAAAATACTTTTACATACAGAACGGGTTTGCAAGTACTTTAAATCAGAATGATTATAATAAAATAACTACTTACCCATACCTTCTATAATAAATGGTATCATTTCTGTATTGTTTAATGAAATAAGTTTATGATATGTGATCACTAAACAACAATTTTCTAAAAACAATTTCATAGGTTGTTTTGTTAGTATTTTTCTGGGTAAACTTCGTGCCATGTGTTCAAGACGATGTGTCAGATTCTTGCACTGACAGATAGTTTAGGCTTACACAGACAAACTGAGTGCAAATACGGCAATGCTTTAGTATTATAGTATGGTTACTACTTCAAATTGCAACTACATTACACCAACGCCAACGACTGGCAACAAAGAGGAGGAATATTTCTTGTGGGTATCTATATGTGTGTATCTGTGTCATAATATAGAATTATAATATTGTTTGGGTGTAGTTCATTATCGTGTTAGTGGACTAATTGCATTTTGTGAGTGATGACACTCGCAGCACTATATATTGTGGAAAACGCAAGTCCCTAAGCGTATACCCAAATTGCTGCCAAAAGTCTCATGGCTTAACCTTTCCTGCTTTTTGTCTCTATAAAATAATATAGTTTTGCCAACATAATATCCACAAATGATTAATTACTTTTCCACGTTTCAAAACAGTAATGGGGGTATCCCTTTTTTGGCGAGCTTTACAGGTATAGACGAAAATTATTCTATAGACACAATAACGACTATATACTTAATTGACAATTAGTCGTTGTCTTTATGTATATTGTTTGTGTTTGCATGCCACCCATAATTAATATGTGGTGGTGTACATTAATACGTAATTTGTGCATCACCTAAGTTGTATCTATTTTAACGGCAATAAGTGCATTCAGGCATTAAGCTTAATGCCTAAGTAATAAGCAAATTTTTTGAAGAATTATAGCTCTTCATATTTAAAATCTAGAAAACCATTTATGTAGTCCAATTGTTTATTTTACCTAAATGAGGACATTGTTACGAGTTCAAAATGCCGCATATCAATAGGATGCAAATAACATTTAAGAAGTACCTTGTGGTTTTTATGCAATGGTTTGATCGAAAGTTTATAACTTACTCCTTATCCTTGAAAAGTAAACATCTTTGCCCTTTTGGACTTGTAAAAACGACTTTCTTAAAATTCAAACATAAAAAATGGTATATAAATGTTTTTTTTAAATTAAGCATGAACAACTTGAATGTTTTTCAAAATTACAATTAATGCATAGGTATTAAGGTTATCGCCTGAATAAATAATAATGTCTAATACATGATTTTTATGATGAAATTCCCAGCTAGGTTTACAATTAATTAGTCCAACATTGCATTGCTACCACATATGCACTTAAAAAATGAACTACTCTAGTACTAAGGTTCAGAGAATGGCATTACTTTCATAAAAAACTCATTGAATTATGAACTATAGGTGAAATTTGATTTACATGATGCAACAAATGTTTTTGATAAGGTTATCAATTGGACGATTTATATAATGGGGGATGCTTGTAATCCAATATTTACCCAATGCCCCATCATTCCGTCTCATGATGTCTGCTTTAGTACTCTTCACTCACCACTTACTTCCAATTGAGATGAATATAAGTGAAATAAGAATTTTGATTATTTCATATTTCATAGAGAAACTGAATTCTAACTACCTAAATATTTCAATATTTTCACCAACATATTTTCTCGAATTGTTTCATAATATATTTGATAAACCTATACATTAATCATTCAATTTCAATATCTCTAGGTATATAATTATCTCTATCAAAATTTTCTATATTGTGTCAAGCATTATTGGGGATGATCTTCATAATACACAATCAAAAATATGCGATTTTCGGATACGCCCTCTTCATCCTTAGCCAGATTATAGCTATGTCAATAGTAAAATTCACATTTCAAACCCAATTTCATTTGAACATGAAATAAAGAAATTAAATATGTTAAGGTTACATTAAATTTCCATGATATTCACTTGGGATATTTAGCTTACAAGCATCAACGTCATGATCAACTATTTCGCATCCTTTATTTGGAACTTCTGAATTAATTAAAACTGTCATGACTGTAAACAGTTACTTCTCCAGTGACCATGACCTTGAACAGACATAATATGTTCTATTTTCAATAACCACATGACCTCATTTCAGGTACTTTTTATGTATAAATACTAGTCTGACTTATTCAGTCGTGTGCAGTTCTTTTCTCTTTGGACAGCTGGACACTACCGAAACAATTTAGCATTATTGTTTGTGCTGTAGGCTTTGCAGACTACATAGTTTCCTTCGTAAAATGAAAACTCCACTCTTACTAATTGTTTTCTTGTTTTCCATAAATTCAAACTCAGTGCTATGTTTTACGGCTGAAGATTTGGACCCGATTCTTCGTTCCAACATTTCTGAATTTAACGCAGAATGGGTACGTAAAAGCTAGGAATGTTGTTTTTAAAAGTTGTATATTATTTATAATTATGGTGTCTTGTTTTCAAATCTTCAGGATCGTTGTGCCAATCTTAGCAAATCTTTATCCGATCGTCGCCAATCATGGAATGAAACAGACGAAAAAGAATGGGAATCTCTAGAAATCAAAAAAGAAAGACTAGGCAAGACAGCAGCTAATTTAACAGCTGACATTTTAGAATTGTTTGGAAAGAAATTCAAGTTACCCATTGTCAACCGTGACGTGAACATCATTTTTCACATATATATACACGAATTCATAGGAGAAGAAATGGTGGACGGATTAAACTTCCCGAAAGCCAAAATAGACATTGCCATTGACGTTTCAAACATCAGTAAAATCCCACTAAATCCTGACATTCCTCTTCATCTTATTAGATTCGATGGACACCTCAGTTATGTCAAATGCCCAGTCTTTAATATCACCTTTTATGACAACACGTACGAAGACCGTCCACTACGATGTGATATCAGACTGCATTCAAATTCAACGTTTTACATTACATCTATGAATATGTGGTCTGACAAAATAAAATTGGATTGTACAAAGGATTTCACTGCTTTCCCCTTCGACACAATGGAATGCAAACTCAAATTATTCTTCTCTGTCAAGGATTACAACAAAGGAGGCATTGGTCTGAATGGAATTAATTTTATATTTCACCAAAAGTATGCCAAGACGACTAATATAAATGATTACTACTTCGATGATATGAAAATAGATAAACTTATTGTATACTCTGATGCCACTTATCAACAACTGTCATGGAAACTGAAAAGAAAGCATGGCTACTATATCTACACTATTTACTTGCCAATTACTCTACTTGTATTTGTTTGCTGGTTGTCATTTCTCCTGGGAAACTCATACTCTGATGTGCAAATGAGACTAGGTCTTGTAGTCACTATTCTTCTGACTATGGTCACTGTCATTCAGGGTTTGAATCAATTTATTCCAAAAAGTTCCAAATATAAAGCTTCGGATAATTGGTCATTCACCTCTGTTGGATTTGTAATTTCTGCAATGGTGGGGATTGTAGTAATTCGGGCACTCCTTTGGTGCCACACGGAAACCATAGAAATCCCCCACGATCATGTAGTTGAAAATATAAGAGTTAGTAGAAACTGCGTTGGAAAATTCGGTCTGTGCAGGAAGTGCAGGAATTTTGGCGAAAGGATAGCAAAACTTTTAAGAGCAAGAAAAATGATTTGGTGCATTAGAGTCATGAACATTTGCTTTGGAGTATTATTTCCTTTGTTGTACATTTATTTTGCAATTGCCCATATTGAAAAATACTGTTCACTTGAAAAGTTCTGGGATGATAAATAATTTTAAAGTGTCACAGATTATAAAAGACCAAACTGACGGATTTTTGTCAGGCCATGAATAGGACAACAACCAGTCATGGTATTTTGAATGATTACTATACTACGTAAAAGGATTATGTGGTTAGAAAGATTTTGGTTCTTGAATTCTTTATGTACATATCACAGTAGTAGGTTTGTGTTTAAATTTTAAATCAAAAGCACTGAACCTATACAGATTTGGCGTCTGGGTATCAACAAATTCCAAAATCAATCATAAAAGTAAAATTTGGCTCTAAGATTCAGTTTGGCAGAAAGTAAGTGGAATTTAGACTAAGAGCTAATTAAAGATGACTCAACGGAAGCCCCTATAAATACACAGTTAGTGGAAAGCAAAATGTGTTGCTGTAATTCGTAATGTGTACTTCATTTTAGTGCAGTTCTTTGGCTTATTCGTTAGGCGTTCGCAAATTAATTTGGCAATTAGGTAATAATTTATCAACAAAGTCCAAAGGAATGTTTTATTTAGTAAAAATCGGTACCTAAGTGAACGTTAACGCTCTGGTATGTCAGTAACCATGACTATGACCTATAACTATCATATTTGGCAGTAACTTTTTTGGAAATTCCCAAATGATCTGACACAACTGATACACCATACAGTAAATTTAAAAAACTTTTTCCAAAACCTATGTTATAGTAGTTATAAGGAATAATTCACATTTTTGTGTTTTACTTGGGGATATAAATTTGCAATATATATAATCTACAAAAAAATACAAATATTAGGTTTCAAACGATTACATCTTCAAGTCGAAGGCAAAAATGTGAAATGTTCCTTATAATTACTATGGAATACGTTTTGAAAAATTTCTTAAAATTTTCTGCATGGGTGTAGGACCAGTAGCCAGTATATTGGTCTCAGGTCTTTAGTGAATTTCCAAAAACAGTAACAATTTTCTCGATTCCCATTTACCCTCTATGATAATATTTTCTGGTTACCTGTCAACATCCCCATTAGTGGCAAAAACAGTTTGAGGCTTTTAAAGCTTAGACCTTAGCCTTAACATGATATTTGAAGATTATTATCAAATTGTTTTTATTAGGACATTATTTAATTACTAGTTGCCAGGACATTATCAATTAATTGTTTATTAAATGGTTCTAAAAAATCAATTGCAAAAACTGTTATAAAGTACAATGAAATCTAAACGAAACAATTTAATTAAAAATTATCATTTTATTATTCTTTATATTAAAATTAAAATTTAGTACCCTAACCATCCCTATGTATATAGCCCACGCCGAATATAAATTAGCCAAAGCCGAATCATCTGGCTCTGAAAGTGAAAGCAAATAGCGGAAGCCGAAGTGGAAATTAGCACAGCATAATTTCGTTGAAATTAGATGATAAAACGTATTTCCTTTCAAAGTCAAACCAGAAGCTGTTTATTTACAGCCAGTCATTTACTTTACTAAACTAAATATCTAATGTTTTCATACTCTAACATACAATTCCCGGTAAAACTTTGTCACAGAAATATTACAAAGATTGTTTTTCTATACGACATTTGTGTCTTTACATAGTGGTCGTTAACAAAATTGTTTTTAAACTAAACCTAAACCTCTTAGATGATTTGGTTTTTTTGGTTATGCTATGCCTTGTAAATATAATAGGTATGTTATTTACAGTATAGATATACAATTGATATAGGTATATGTACCTAGTGTATCTATTTTCTTTCCTTTCAATAAGCTGAAATATAAAATCATCATTAACATACTGAAGACTGTTTTATGTCTGTTGTCCGGTAATTTATGAATTTATGAATGATAGTACCACCAATATTGTAGAGTACCAGCTTAGCATTTAAATAACATAAATACATCAGTAAAATAACTGTTATCGATTTATATCTGTACTTGATGTCTGCATTTGAATTAAAAAAAATATTTTGCTTTACCACGTATATTACCCAGTGTACAAAATTTACCCCTTTTTAGCCTATTTTACCATCACTGTGGTAAAAATGCACTTAATGGTAAAAATGCATTTAATGGTAAAAATGGTAAATTTTAGCGATTGATTTGATTAGACAGCTGAGTACAGATACACTAGATTTTCAAAAATATAAGTTTTATAACTTTATTTTCTATGAAATATTTACAATTAGTCCCTTAATCAATTAAATTAATCATATTTATTAGATTGTACACATGAAGTTATAAAAAAATGTAGAAAGAAAGATTGTATTTGGTATCGCCAATTTAAAATTGAAGCTAATTTAATTACAATTAATTTCTCAATCAGCAAGGGTTGTTAGCGCCCCCATTGGTTGAATCATACTCTGATTGATGAACACGTATCAATTTGTGACAACAATGATCATCTGCTAAGCTATTTCATACTTTGGCACCGAATTTTATTCAAAATTAAAACACGAAATTTAAATGAACCTATTTTTTACCATTTTTACTATTTATACCACTTACCACTACTTTTTAGGTAGTGGTATTTAACGTTAAATACCATTAAAAACCACTTACCACTGGTAAGTGGTAAATGGTTTTTTGTACACTGATATTACCACTCCATTTCAATAAATAATAATTACTGTTGCAAAAGGTTTCCTGAATATTATTTTATATCGTCATTGTTGGTATTTTTTATGATTATCAACTAAAATCAATTTTAAGCTATAAATTCTAGCTGACCTACAATTCCATTGTTATTTCACATCAACTGAGATCTGATTTTACTTTTCTAGCAATTTTCCACTGAAAAATGTAAATGGTTGGTCAGTTATCATTGACATTTAATCGTTAAAAATTTTGTGATAATTTTCAAAACAGGTTTAAGAAATTACTAGATTTTATTAGTGCTCGCGTACACTTAATCAGTTATAAAACTAATATTATTCTTTTTATGCCAACGGAACATTGCCCTACATGTATTGCTATGTAGAGCTCTAAGTTTTTAATATAGTAAAACCTATTATTATATAGTAATAGTTAAGTGAGTAATATTTCTTAGAGACTATTCATACGTATATTCACAATAAATATTCCGCTGTATACTGAATACAGATTTGAAATTTTGTTTACAGAGATAGAACAGTGGATAAGGAAATTAATAATAATATGTGGTTGGCAGTATGATTATTAACTACGTACCAGTACGATTTATAGTAAAAATGGTATTATTTATTTAATGTATAATGAAATAACTTTATTATTGGATGTCTAAACAACAATTTTCTAAAAACAGTTTCATAGATTTAGTATTTTTCAAAGTAAACTTTGCGTAACTTGTGCTAGATGATGTGTTAGATGCTTGAACGGACAGAATGAAAGTAGGCTTGCATAGACAAACTGAGTACAAATGCGGGCAATGCTTTTGTATTATGTTAATAGTAGAGTTACTATACTACGTACTACTTCAAATTGCAAATAACATAATACCGACGACTGCTGGCACCGAGAAATGATTTTTGTGGTTCTGTGTGGTTACCTATCTAATATGCGTAAATCTATGTACATAGTACAGGAATTTTGTTTAGGTGTAGTTCATTACCATTATTAATTTTTTGGGCTAATTGCTTTGCGCTTGTCAGTGACGAAACCCATTATTACGAAAACGTAAGTCCCTACACATGCATATATAAATTACAAATCCCCAAATTTCAGAAAAAGGTCTCAGGGTTATAAAATAATTTAGTTTTGCCAATAAACGATCCTCAAACGATTAATTGATGTTCCGCGTTTCAAAACAGTAATTCACAAAGGAGCAACAATAATTGAACCAAAAGTTATTTAGGTCAACAAATGGGATACTCCCATTTGATGAGCCGGGGAGTTATACAGCTATTGGTGAAAACCATTTAAGTACAAAGATAAAGGCTATATAATTAATTGATAATTAATCCTTGTCGTTATGAATTTTTGTATTGCAAGCTATATCTATATACTTGACTTGATTAAATGCCCATCTAAATTTGGGTAAATTTTTAATTAAATTAATTAATCTACTAATGCATTGCTGCCACATGTATATTTAAATGACCTACTTTATTAACACGGATCAGAGGATGACACTAATTTCAAAAAGAAACTCATGGAATTACCAACAAAGTGAATTTTAAATTACATGTTAATGTAATGAATGTTATTGGTAAGGATCCATTGGACAATTTATATGAAGGGGATACTTCCTTCCATTAATTCATTCCACATTTAAAATGAATAAGGCTGAAATAAGAATTTTGATAAATTCATATTTCAAGGAAAGTGGATTGGAACTAATTATTCATTAATTTCACCAACTTCTTCTCAAGAAGTATTTCATAGTATACTTGACAGATCAATTAATCATTCAACTTCAATATATTAAGTATATAAAGGTAACTCTATCAAAATTTTTCATATTGTCCCAAATATAATTGGAGAAGATCGAATTAATACATAATCAAAAATATGCGATTTTTGGACAAGTCCTCTCTCCTCCACAGCCAGCCCTTGTCAAGAAACATTAAAATTTGTTGGATCTTTTATGGCACTAGTTGAATCCTAGTACATAAAGTGTGCTAGAAAATGTTTAAATCAGTAAATTTCTAGCGACTGCGCATTGACCCGAATTTCATAGACCGTTGATTGGACTGATAGTCTAAGTCTAGTCCTTGCTCATTAATTACAAAATATTACCCTTACTCATTAATTACAAAATATTACGGACAAATATACAAACCTTAATACAAGAAAGGTGAAAGAATTCCATGCGCATGTCCCACTTTATTTTTAAAAGATTATGTTCATGTAGAGTAAAGAGTAAAGATTATATCAACGCAACGCTGATTCGCACCTCCACTTATATCTTGAAAGTATTGAAACACTTTAAACACATAAGCAATTCATTTTGAAATATTAAATTCTCTTGTATTAAGGAATTCTAGATAAATAATCGAGAATTCGTTTGAGTTATTCAAACATTTAATATTTAAATCAAACCCAATTTCATCTAAACATGGAATACACAAAATAACTAGGTTACATTTACATTACACTTCCATTGTATACTCTTGGGATAATTAGCTGACAAGCATCAACTGTTTCGCATTCTTTATTTGATACTTCTGGATAGAAAACAAAATTCAATCAAACATTACGGTTTGCAAGGACTGTTATTTAAGGGAATTATCGCTTTACCACACAATAATACAATGTCCTTATCTAAATAATCTAAGAGAAAAATTCTTACCATTCGTCAAAACCTTTGAGGATATTAATGAAAATAATTTTATAGAATTATTATTTATGTATGAAAGTGTTGACCTATACTTTAACCTATACAATTTTATGAAAAGTGCCTTAATGTAAAACAACGGACTATATACTTTTAACTAATGCTTATCTAACTGTACCATGTATCGGGCTGGCGGGACCTATGTTCGATTTAATAAATACATACATACATACATACATACATACAAAATTCAATCAAACTGCCATGTGTGTAGACAGATACTTCTCCAGTGAACATATAAGTATAATATTATGATGTATAATGTAAATATAAGCACACTTTTAATAGCCATGTGACCTAATTTCAGGTTTTCATATAAATACCAGTCTGACTTATTCAATCGTGTGCAATTCTCTTCTTGTGGGCCCCTGCAGGACACTCCTGGAAAAACTTTGTATTGTTGGTTGGTGCTGCAGACTTGTTTCCTTCATAAAAATGAAAATTCCACCCTTTTACTTATTGTTTTCTTGTTTTCCATAAATTCAAACTCAGTTCAATGTTTTACGGTTGAAGATTTGGATCCAATTCTTCATTACAACATTTCTGAGTTTAACGCAGAATGGGTACGTATTAAAAGTTTTGAAAGTTGTTTTTAAAAGTTGTATATTATTTATAATTATTGTATCTTGTTTCCAAATCGTCAGGATCATTACGCTAATCTTAGCAATTCTTTATCCGATCGTTATCAATCATGGAATGAAACAGACAAGAAAGAATGGAAATCTCTAGAAATCAGAAATAAAAGATTGCGCGAGACAGCAGCTAATTTAACAGCTGAAATTTTTGAATTATTTGGAAAGTACGGAATATCTATCTTCGACCGTGACGTGAACACAGATTTTAAATTAGGATTAATGGAATTCATAGAAGAAGAAATGACGGACGGATTCAACTCCCCGAAAGCCAAAGTTGACATTCGTATTCGCATTTATAGGAACAACAAAATACCGTTAAATTCTGCCATTCCTTTTCATCTAATGAGGTTCGTAGGAGACCTGAAACACAGGAAATGCCCAGCCTTTGAATCATACTTTAGGGACGTCCAAAAAGGGGACATTCATCCAATGGCACTAGTATCAATAGTATCACACAATCTTCAAATTCAACGTTTTACATTTCATCTATTTATATGAACTCTGAAAAAATAAAATTGGATTGTACAAAAGATTTCACCGCTTTCCCCTTCGACACAATGAAATGCAAACTCGACTTCTACTTGATTGCCAAATATAGCTACCACGAAATAAATTTTACAATAAACCAACCATGGCCGGCTACGATTGACATAAGTGATTACTACTTGGAAGATATGAAAATATATAACTCGAAGGCAGTTTTCATATTTAAAAACGCCAATTCGTGAAGGAAACAATTACCATTTAAACTGAGAAGAAAGCATGGTTACTATATCTACACTATCTACTTGCCAATTTCTCTACTTGTATTTGTTTGCTGGTTGTCATTTCTCCTCGGAAACTCATACTCAGATGTGCAAATGAAATTAGGTCTTGTTGTCACTATTCTTCTGACTATGGTTACTGTCATTCAGGGTTTGAATCAATATATTCCAAAAAGTCTAAAGCTTCTGATAATTGGACATTTACCTCTGTCGGATTTGTAATTTCTGCAATGGTGGCGATTGTGACAAATCGGGCACTCCTTTGGTGCAAGAAGGAAACCACAGAAATCCCTCACGATCACGATAACCAAAATAAGGAAATTGAAATCATTCATAATGTAGGCGATGTTGAGGATCAATTTCAGCAGGTTGGTAGAAAATATAATCATGAGGTCGAAAAGATAAGCGTTGATAGCAACTGCGTTGGAAAGTTCGGTATGTGCAGGAAGTATGTAGTTAATTTGGGGGGAAGGATAGCAAATCTTTTAAAAACAAGAAACATGATTTGGTACATTAGAGTCATGAACATTTGCTTTGCAGTATTATTTCCTTTGATGTGCATTTATTTTGCAATTACCCATATTGTAAAATACTGTTCATTTGAAAAATTCTGGGATAATAAGTATTTTGAAAGTATCCCAGATTATACAGGACCAAACGCACCGAGCTTTATGAAGAGGGAGTAATGAATAGGACAGTTACAAGTCTAAATACAAACGAGTATGAATACGATGTTTATACTAAGTAAAAGGATGATGTATTTAAATCAACATTTATGACTCTCCAAGTTTAATAAAGCTTTATTCGAACAGAATAAACGTGCTTTATTAAATCTCGATCGTCATGAATGTTGATTTAAATACCAATTTTAGAGGTTGGAAGAGTCTTTATAACTATCCAGAAGGATGATGTATTACGTAATATTTTTAGTTTTGATTTGAGGCTACTCACAAATTTCAAAATCAATTATAACTAAAAGTATAATTGTGGGCTTTTTTTGCTTCATCGGTTTTGGATTCATTTTGGCAGAAAGTTGGCAGAGCTAGGAGCTAATTAAAGATGCCTCAAGGTGAGCCCAGATAAATACAGTGTTATTGGAAAACGAAATATTATGGCTGTAATTCTTAATGTGTATTTCATTTGAGTTCAATTTTTTGGCTTATTCGTGATATGGTTTTTATTAGAACATTATTTACTATATATCAGGAATTGCAAAAAATGTTATAATAAAATACTACGAATACAAAATTATTATTTTATTATTCCTTATATTTGTATTAAAATTTAGTACCCTTACCTTCTCCATGTGTATATAGTCCACGCCGAATAGAAGTTCACCAACGCTACATAATATGTGCAAAAGCCTAAGTGGAAATCAGCACAGCATATTTACGTTGAAATTGGTTAACGTCAAATGGAAAATAGACCCAAGAAGGCAGATGCCCAAGTGAAAAGTTGCCGAAACGAAAGTTGAAAGTGTATCTCAATCTAAGTTGGTTTATTTTAATTAGGTTTGGTTTGGTATATCAACTTAATTTGGACCGCTAGTTTATATTTATTCGCATGATGAAAAGTATTTCCTTTCCAAATCAATCCAGCCTTTTATTTGCAGCCAGCCTTTTACCTTACTATTAAACTAAATATCTAATGTTTTTATACTCTAACATATAATTCCCGATAAAATTTTCTCTAAGAAATATTACAAAGATTGTTTTTCTCTACGACTTAGTATTTGATACTGACGCTTTACATATCGGGTGTTAGCAAAATTGTTGTTAAAGCAAACCTCTAAAGTTAGTAGGACCTTTTGGCTATACTACATCATGTAAAATGTAAAATCTGATGTAAAATAGACATAGGTATTTAAATTCGTGTAATTGATACACATATTATTTGTTATCACTTGAATAAGCAGAAATAAGAACTTCAATATGATCGTTGTTAATTAATTTCATCATTAACATAACGAAAAAGGTCTAATATTTCTTGTTCGATAATTTGTACTTATATGTGTGTGTTACTTATATAAACAATTATAGCAATATTGGTTAGTATATAGCTATAATTATCTCTATATAATAAAATTATTTCTTCCTATGTTGCAGGTAACTATCTATGTATCTATCTATGCCATGGACAATGCGGCATTTTGTTGCAATACACATGCGCGTATACAATACATGTTTCATAAAGCAAGGAAGTCCAATATAGGTTAACATTAGCTTATTTCGAAATTAGACAATGATAATATGCATAATCATTTTGAAATTCAGCAATGGTGCTGGGTGCCTATATTATTATAACATCAAAACAAAAATAGAAATTTACATAAGATGATTATTTTGTGATGGAAATGATTGGCGAAAGGGAACATTTCGTTATGATCGTAATGTGCGTATTAATCGACATTTCAAAACTCCTAATCCAAATTGGTTCTGTTAAATCTATACACTTATTTAGCAGTTTTTAGTAGAGTTGGTTTTACTTTTTATTACCCCCTGGACCCCCTTGATTCCTTTGTGCCAGCTTGCACATTTATTTGTAGAATTAAATAACAGTACTGGGGGCCACTATTTATCCTTCAAAAATATTAATTCGCAAGTTGCACTCATGGGATTTGTACGTTTTTCCAAAATCCCAGGGGGAATCTTATTTTTCTGATTTTATATAGGAGCTTTTTGGTAACTTATTGGGCTGTTTATTAAAAATGGAGTCTTTCATCCTTTTTATCAGGAAGTTGGAACTGCAGTTAATTTTTCCAGCCACTGTAGAAACTAAAACTATATTTGTATTTACAAATATAATAACCTAAGGGAAATACCGATGATTTTTCGGAATTGTTTTTATTACTGTGATTGCGCCCCTTAGCTGGGTTCACTAGTGATTAAATATTTATGGATACATGCCTGCTTATGGGCAAACATACGGACTTACTCACTGTGCATGTCCCATTTCACGCTTGTACTATAGTAAAGATACTATAGCTATATAAATATAGTTAAGTATTTAAAATAATACAAATATGTCAATGAAAAAACTGTTCTTCGTTTAATTTGTGCATTGGAATTTACCAAAATATATTGCTTTACCTCGTATATTATGTTACTTTGCCATTTCAATAAATAATAACTATTGTTGCGAAAGGTTTCAGCTGAATATTATTGTTTTGTACCTTCATTGTTGTCTTTTATTATTGTCATGTAAAATACATTCCAAATTATGATTCTAACTGACCAGAAATTCGATTCTTATGTCATTTCAACTAAGACCTGGAAAATTTACTTTATTTTCTAGCAAAGGATTTTCCACTGATAAATGTTTAGTGTCGGCCATTAGTGTCATTTATTCGTCGAGACTTTTGTGAAGATTTTCAAAACAGGTTTAAGGAGGTACTAGATTCTATTAGTGTTTGCGTATAATCAGTTCTAAAAATTAATATAATATTCTATTTATGTCAACAAATAACTTCCCTATAACGTTTTGCGATGTAGAGCTCTAAGTTTTTTAATATAGTAAAACCTATTATTTTTTAGTAATAGTTAAGTAAGTAATATTTCTTAGAGACTATTCTTGCGTGTTACACAATAAATATGCCGCTGTCTACAGAGATGACGTTTTAATTACAAAAGAGATGAAGATAATATTATGTAGTTGGTAGTATGATTATAAGAAATAAGTATTTTAAGCTTTCGGGTGTATTAGTAAGGATGAAAATTTCGCAAATCGAAAGTACTCAAGTTCGATTCCTGAATTGACAATCAAATAATTTTTTATCTTTACTTAATACACCCGATAGCTTAAAAAACTTATTTCTTACAAACAGAACGGGTGTGCAAGTACTTTAATTCAGTACAATAAAATAACTACTTACCCATAGCTTCTATAATAAATGGTATCATTTGTGTATTGTATAATGTAATAATTTTATGATAGGTGATCACTAAACAACAATTTTCTAAAAACAATTTCATAGGTTGTTTTGTTAGTATTTTTCGGGGTAAACTTCGTGCCATGTGTTCAAGACGATGTGTCAGATTCTTGCACTGACAGATAGTTTAGGCTTACACAGACAAACTGAGTGCAAATACGGCAATGCTTTAGTATTATAGTAGTTACTACTTCAAATTGCAATTACATTACACCAACGCCAACGACTGGCAACAAAGAGGAGGAATATATTCTGTGGGTATCTATATGTGTGTATCTGTGTCATAATATAGAATTATAATATTGTTTGGGTGTAGTTCATTATCGTGTTAGTGGACTAATTGCATTTTGTGAGTGATGACACTCGCAGCACTATATATTGTGGAAACGCATGTCCCAAATTGCAGGCAAATGTCTCATGGCTTAACTTTCTCTTTTGTGTCTATAAAACATTTTAGTTTTGCCAACATGATATCTTCAAATGATTAATTACTTTTCCAGGTTTCAAAACAGAAAATTCTGATCAATAGAGCGCAACAACAATTTAAACAAAAATTTAATTAGCTGCCCAAATGGGAGTATCCCTTTTTTGGCGAGATATACAGGTATAGACAAAAATTATTCCATAGATACAATAACGCCTATAATTAATTGATAATTAGTCGTTGTCTTGATGCATATTATTTATGTTTGCATGCAACTTATAATTATAATTGAATTCTAGGTACAAAATCCAGAATTTTTTTTAGGCATTCAAACATTTCCCAATTTCAACTAAACATGAAATAATCAAAATAAATAGATTTGCATTACATTCCATGATATTCACTAGAGCTAATCCGATTAGTATTGAAGCGTCAACTACAGATAATATTTTGCATCTTTTATTTAATACTTCTGGATAGAAATGTTAATGAGGTGGTCTACATTCTTACATTTGTGTTTGTGCACCACACAAGTTGTATCTATATTTTAACGGTAATAAGTGAATGCAGGCATTAAGCTTAATGCCTTAGCAATAAGCAAAATTTTTGAAGAATTCTAGCTCTTCATATTTAAAATCTAGAAAACCATTTATGTAGTCCAATTGTTTATTTTTCCTAAATGCGGACATTATTACAAGTTCAAAATGCTGCATATCAATAGGATGCAAATTATTTAAGAAGTGTTATGCGGTTTTTATGCAGTATATAGTAGTTTGATTGAAATTCAATAACTCACTCCTTATTCTTGAACAGTAAACATCTTTGCCCTTTTATGGACTTGTAAAATGTTTATTAAAATACAAACACAAAATTATGCAATCAGAATATTTTTTAATCTAACCATTTCTTAAATTTACTTATTGCTATTAACATCTATAATGATTGATAATATGATGAACTTCCCAGCCGGGTTAGCACAATTTGAATTACGATATTAACTAGTCTGCCACTGCATATAGTTGTCACAAGCATTTAAATGTACATCTGTACTACTACGGATCAGAGATCGGCACTAATTTAAAAAAAAATTCACTGAATTATGAACAAGTGAAATTGAAATTACTTAAATTATTTGTGTTTACCAATTGCCCCCACATTCCATTTCCATCTTAGATCTGCTTTAGTACTACTCATTCGTCACTCACCCCACTTCCTTCCAATTGAAATGATAAAAAGTAAAATAAGAATTTTGATTATTAACTCATATTTCAAGGGAAGTGGATTCGAACTAATTGTTCAATAATTTCACCAACTTATTTTCAAGAAGTATTTCATAAAATATTTGATCTATTAACCATTCAACTTAAATATATTAAGTATATAAGAATAACTTTTTCAAAATTTTTCACATTGTATCAAACATAATTGGGGAAGATTCATATAATACCTACATAATCAAAAATATGCGGGTTGTTGGACACGCCCTCTCTCCTCCTCATCAAGCCCACGTCCAATATATTGAAACACTTTAAACACAGTCCATTCATTTTGAACTAATAAATTCTCATGTATTAAGGAATTTAAGGTACAAAACCGAGAATTGGTTTTAGTCATTCAAACATTTCCCAATTTCATCTAAACATGAAATAATCAAAATAAATAGATTGCATTACATTCCATGATATTCAGGGATAATCCGATTAATTAGTTTTGAAGCAACAACTACAGAGATAGTATTTCGCATCTTTTATTTAATACTTCTGGATAGAAAACTAAATTCATTAAAACTGTCATGTCTGTAGACAGTTACTTCTCCAGTGACCATGACCATGAACAGACATAATAAGTTCTATTTTCGATAACCACATGACCTTATTGTAACGTTGTTTTCCCTAATCAAAATCTTCTAATAGGGAGGGAATCGTTTGGGTGATGTATTAATTACTCGCTTGTATTATATGCTATAATTTATATATTACGTTTTATGCCCATACCAATAATATTATTCTCATAACGCCATTCGTTTATACTTTGTGAAGAGTTTTTTATTTAGATAAAGGCAGATAGGAAATAGGTGATAGGGTTATACAATATATTCTCCTACTTCAATGTAATTTAGATTATAGTCTTAACTACAGTAACAGCATAATTATTATTAAACAGTAGCCCTCTGCACGGCAAATCAACCATCTCATACGTGTCTCCAGTATCCGTTCATATAAGAGATCCATACCATCCCATACGTACATTTGAGTACTTTTATACTCATTCAACGCATCGGGACAACAGGCTCTCTATACCTATCTCACAATTAACATCTGCCACGTTACATTTATATGGTCAACATGAGCCCTCAAGTCAAGTGATATTCTCACAGTGACGAGTGCTCACTCACATATCATTTCTTTATACATTGGTCAGATATAATTATAATCTCATCCTCATACGCACACATACGCACACATACGGACTCATACTTTTCGACTCAACTCGTACATACACATACATATACAAACGGATAGAAAAACACACAAGCAGTCCTTCGATTTGCTCTAGCATGAGTAATATACATCTCTCATTATGGACAAGCTTTTAACACTGTCCTACTAGAGATTGCATAACACTACTAAAATCCTAGGTACCTAATACTAGACTTAAAATTTAAGCTATCTGCACTAAACTCAGCAGGCACTAGTTGCCCGACTGAGTGACCCTAAAAGAGTGACTTCTTGAGCTTCGGGTCCGTCTTTTATACCAGAGAGCGGATGAGGGAGAGCTTGCTTTTACTATAAAACCGATTCAGACTATAAATAGTACAAGAACGTATCTGTAATAGTAAAACACATGCACGTTCCTTTCACGTGCACTGCAAGTCTCTTTTGAGTGCTCACCCCTCCACAATAAGTATCGGGTTACATAACACGAAAGCTAAAATTCACATGCAATACACAATTCACATTGCAGTTGCTACAAATACACATACTTAAACATAAGGTCCATATAAAAATCGTTACAATTAGTCCTCCTCTCCAATAATGATCGACTCGATCATTTACGCTTACAATTTTTCAAGCTATAAAATTTAACACAAATGTTTTACAAGCCATCAATTTTAAAAAATCTTGAAAAATCTTGATAAATCTCTTTCATAAACAAATTTTCGGATATCAGTAATTTTAAATGATATCACTTCACTTATATATGTTCAATAATGCACTTCACTTTTCGTAGATTTTAATCCATGAACAACAAATAGACACGAAATAAATTCCAGATATTTGAATATGTAGATCTCCTCTGTGCGTTTTCTGATCCAATAATAATGTTTTAAACGCTTTAAAGAATTTACCGTTTCTTATCCAAGGCACTACAGTATTGTTGAACAATATTTATAAAGCATTTCCAAATTGATGACATCAGTCGCCTCCAGTTAGGCCCCAATATTCTCCAACATGGAACATCTGCACAGCTCATGTGGATATTTATCTATAAGGTTGTTTTATTTAAGCTTCTTAAATGTCATCCAGTGATAATATTAATTTGGAAACCAGGCTATTTAATACTCGCATTACTTCGGAGCAAAAATATCTACCCTGTTTCAACTTTGTGATGGTAATCCCATAACATAAGACAGTGTTTGTAGCATCGAGAAATCATACAATTGCCCTACATGATTTTTGAGTCATTAACTGACTGAACAAATTCCTTCCAAGTTTAATTACCTGACACAGTTCCTATAACATTAGACTGCCTGATGCAGTTCTTATAACATTTAACTGCCTGATGCACTTCCTATAAAAATTAACTGTCTGAAGCACTTCCTATAAAATTAACTGTCTGAAGCACTTCCTATAAAATAAACTGCCAGATGAAGTTACATTCAACTATGTGATGCAGTCCTTATAATATTCAACTGCCTGGTACAAATCTTATAACATTCAACTGCCTGATGCAGTTTTTCATTTAACTGCCTGTTGCAGTTTTTCATTTAACTGCCTGTTGCAGTTCATTATTTAACTGCCTGGTGCAGTTCATCATTTAACTGCCTGGTGCAGTTCATCATTTAACTGCCTGGTGCAGTTCATCATTTAACTGCCTGGTGCAGTTCATCATTTAACTGCCTGGTGCAGTTCATCATTTAACTGCCTGGTGCAGTTCATCATTTAACTGCCTGGTGCAGTTCATCATTTAACTGCCTGGTGCAGTTCATCATTTAACTGCCTGGTGCAGTTCATCATTTAACTGCCTGGTGCATGCATGCACACGTATGCTTAAATATAAATGGCTGGATTTCCTACTCGCACTTAAAAAGTAGCTAACTATACGGGAATGGGAATGCCTTTTCCCATTCAGACTCTATTCTGAATAGCTGCTCACATGTAAATTACATAGAAATGGTCAGTATTTTTCAAAACTAATAGAACCGCACTAAATATAAGTAATGTATTCTATATTTGTTGAATACCTTTCGCAAATAATTTCTTTTTGACGTCAGTTTGATATTATTTTGGGCAAATACAAAATATTTTAGGTAACACTATATACCCCGCTTAATCTCCACCATAATTGTATCGTTGTTTTCCCTAATCAAAATCTTCTAATAGGGAGGGAATCGTTTGGGTGATGTATTAATTACTCGCTTGTATTATATGCTATAATTTATATATTACGTTTTATGCCCATACCAATAATA
The DNA here is from genome assembly GCA_020055645.1 of Tomocerus qinae. Classification (NCBI taxonomy): domain Eukaryota; kingdom Metazoa; phylum Arthropoda; class Collembola; order Entomobryomorpha; family Tomoceridae; genus Tomocerus; species Tomocerus qinae. The sequence continues at coordinate 48,968,514 of CM034546.1, read as the reverse complement.
TTATTCTCATAACGCCATTCGTTTATACTTTGTGAAGAGTTTTTTATTTAGATAAAGGCAGATAGGAAATAGGTGATAGGGTTATACAATATATTCTCCTACTTCAATGTAATTTAGATTATAGTCTTAACTACAGTAACAGCATAATTATTATTAAACAGTAGCCCTCTGCACGGCAAATCAACCATCTCATACGTGTCTCCAGTATCCGTTCATATAAGAGATCCATACCATCCCATACGTACATTTGAGTACTTTTATACTCATTCAACGCATCGGGACAACAGGCTCTCTATACCTATCTCACAATTAACATCTGCCACGTTACATTTATATGGTCAACATGAGCCCTCAAGTCAAGTGATATTCTCACAGTGACGAGTGCTCACTCACATATCATTTCTTTATACATTGGTCAGATATAATTATAATCTCATCCTCATACGCACACATACGCACACATACAGACTCATACTTTTCGACTCAACTCGTACATACACATACATATACAAACGGATAGAAAAACACACAAGCAGTCCTTCGATTTGCTCTAGCATGAGTAATATACATCTCTCATTATGGACAAGCTTTTAACACTGTCCTACTAGAGATTGCATAACACTACTAAAATCCTAGGTACCTAATACTAGACTTAAAATTTAAGCTATCTGCACTAAACTCAGCAGGCACTAGTTGCCCGACTGAGTGACCCTAAAAGAGTGACTTCTTGAGCTTCGGGTCCGTCTTTTATACCAGAGAGCGGATGAGGGAGAGCTTGCTTTTACTATAAAACCGATTCAGACTATAAATAGTACAAGAACGTATCTGTAATAGTAAAACACATGCACGTTCCTTTCACGTGCACTGCAAGTCTCTTTTGAGTGCTCACCCCTCCACAATAAGTATCGGGTTACATAACACGAAAGCTAAAATTCACATGCAATACACAATTCACATTGCAGTTGCTACAAATACACATACTTAAACATAAGGTCCATATAAAAATCGTTACATTATTTCTTCAGGTAGTTTTCATGTATAAATACTGATCTGACCTATTCAGTCGTGTGCAATTCTTTTCTTGCGGACACCTGGACACTCATGGGACACCTCTGGATTGCTGTTGGCGTTGCAAACACAGTGCAAACTACTACATAGTTTCCTTCCTAAAAATGAAAATTCCACTCTTATTTATTGTTTTCTTTTTTCCCATAAATTCAAACCCAGTACGACGATTTACGGCTAAAGATTTGGATCCAATTCTTCGTGTCAACATTTCTGAGATTAACGCGGAATGGGTGCGTATTAAAAATTTAGTAAGTTTTTTAAAAGTGGTATATTATTTATAATTAAAGCATCTTGTTTTTCCAATTCGTCAGGATGAGTACGCCAACGTTAGAAAATCTTTATCCGATCGCCGCAAATCATGGAATGAAACAGACATTGAAGAATATAATTCTCTAGAAATCAAAAGGGAAAGATTGACAAATGCAACAGTTAATATAACAGCTGACATTATAGAATGGTTTCGAAATAAATACTTCTTACCCATCGTGAACCGTGACGTTAACATAGCTCTTTCAGTAAGATTGGATCAATTCTTAGAAGAAGAGATGACGGACGCATTGAACTCCCCGAAAGCCAATTTTGAAGTTGCCATTAGTATTTTTGGTGCCCCCAAAATCCCGCTAAATTCTGCCATTCCTTTTCATCCAATAAGGTTTGATGGAGAACTCCATTATGAAAAATGCCCAGTCTTTAAATTCTTCTTTAATCCCCTATTGCCACAAACAATAACGCCACTAAATTGTAATATCAGATTGCATTCAAATTCAACGTTTTACGTTTCATTTATTACTCTGAAATCTGGAAAAGCAAAATCGGATTGTACAAAGAATTTCACTGCTTTCCCCTTCGACACAATGGAATGTAAACTCGTCTTCTTCTTCTCTGTCAACGATAACTACCGCTACCGCGGAAATATGTTTCTGAATAAAACAAAATTTATATTAGGCCAACCGTATTACACGGCGATTAATATAAATGATTACTACTTGGAGAATGTGAAAATACATGAAAATGCTGTACACTATTCTTTTACTCAACAACAATTATCATGGAAACTGAGAAGAAAGCATGGCTATTATATCTACACTATCTACTTGCCTATTTCTCTACTTGTATTTGTTTGCTGGTTGTCATTTCTCCTGGGAAACTCATACTCGGATGTGCAAATGAGATTAGGTCTTGTTGTCACTATTCTTCTGACTATGGTCACTGTCATTCAAGGTTTGAATCAATATACTCCAAAAAGTCCCGTATATAAAGCATCGGATAATTGGACATTTACCTCAGTTGGATTTATAGTTTCTGCAATGGTGGGGATTGTAGCAAATCGGGCACTCCTTTGGTGCCAGAAGGAAACCATGGAAATCCCCCACGATCATGAGGCCGAAAATATAAGAGTTGGTAGAAACTGTGTTGGAAAATTCGGTCTGTGCAGGAAGTACGTGGTTAATTTTGGTGAAAGGATAGCAAAACTTTTAAAAACAAGTAAAATGATTTGGTACATTAGAGTCATGAACATTTGCTTTGCAGTATTATTTCCTTTGATTTACATTTATTTTGCAATTGCTCATATTGAAAAATACTGTTCATTTGAGAAATTCTGGGATGATAAATATTTTGAAAGTGTCACAGATTATAAAAGACCAGACAGACGGATTTTAGTCAGTCCATGAATAGGACAACTACCAGTCTAAATATAACAACCAGTCATCGTATTATGAATTATTACTGTACTACGTAAAAGAATTCAATGTTTAAAAAGATTTTGGTTCTTGAATTTTTTATGTACATATCACAGTAGTAGGTTTGTTTTTAAATCCAATGCACTGAACCTATACAGATTTGACGTCTGTGCATCCACAAATTCCAAAATCATTCATATAAAAGTAAAATTTGGCTCTAAGATTCATTTTGGCAGAAAGTAAGTGGAATTTAGACTAAGGGCTAATTAAAGATGACTCTACGGAAGCCCCGACAAATTCACAGTCGAAGGCAAAAATGAAAATGTTCCTTATACTATGGAATAAGTTTCGAAAAATTTCTTAAAATATTCTGCATGGGTGTAGAACCAGTATAATAGTGGTCACAGATCCTTAGTGAATTTCCAAAAATAGTAACAATTTTCTCGATTCCAATTTACCCTCTATGGTAATATTTTCTGGTTACCTATGTCAACATCCCCATTAGTGGCAAAAACAGTTTAAGCCTTTTAGACCTTAGCCTTTACATGATATTTGAAGATTATTATCTATTTTTTTTATTATAGGACATTATGATACTAGTTGCCAGGACATTATCAACTAATTGTTTATTAGTTGTTTCTAAAAACGCAATTGCAAAAACTGTCATGAAGTTCTTTGAAATCTAAACTTAATAATTATCATTTAAAATTATCATTTTATTATTCTTTATATTTGTAATAAAATCAAAATTTAGTATACCCTAACCATCCCTATGTATATAGCCCACTCCGAAAAGAAATTAGCCAACGCCGAATTATCTGAATCTGAAAGCAAAATAGCGGAAGCCGAAAAGTCAAATCGCCTTTTATTTACAGCCAGTCAGTTTTTTCTTTACTATACTAAATATCTAATGTTTTTATACCCTAACATATAATTCCTGGTAAAACTTTGCCAAAGAAGCATTACAAAGATTGTTTTTCTCTATGACTTATTATTTGTGACTATAATTTTTTGACAATGCTATGACATGTAAATAATGAATTGTCATTTACAAGAGAGATGTACATTAACATATGTATTCAAATTCGTGTAATTGATACACATATTTGTTATCATTGAAAAAGTTGAAATATGAACTAAATGTATGGGTATTATTAACTGCCACCATTAACATATACTAGAATTTTAAATAACATTAATTATGTCAATAAAATAACTGTTATTCGTTTCATATCTGTAATTGAATTTGCCAAAATATTTAGCTTTATCTGATATGTTATCACGTTATTTCAATCAATAATAACTATCGAAACATTTCAACTGAATGTTGTTTTGTACCCTCATATTCTTTTATAATTATCATGAAAAATACATTTTAAACTATGATAACTAACCAACAATTCCATAGTTATGTCATTTCAACTGACACCTGGAAAATGTACTTTATTTTCTAGTAATGGATTTTCCACTGATGAATGTTAGGTCGGCTATAAGTGACATTAATTCCGCGAAGGTTTCGTGATGATTTTTAAACAGGTTTAAGGAGGTACTAGATTCTATTAGCGGTCGCATTCGCATACAATCATTTCTAAAAACAATCTATTCCATTTATGTCAACAGAACACTGCCTACAATGTCTTGCTATGTAGAGCTCTAAGTTTTTTAATATAGTAAAACCCATTATTTTAAAATAATTTTTAAGTAAGTACTGTTTCTTAGAGAGCATTCTTGCATATGGACACAATAAATATTCCGGTATCTACAGAGCTGAAGTTTTATTTACGGAAATATAATAGTCAATAAGGAGAATATTATGTGATTAGTTGTATGATAAAAGTATAACTACTTACCCATACCTTTTATAATAAATGGTATTATTTGTGTAATGTATAATTAAATAATTTTATCAAAATGATCACTAAACCACAATTTTTTAAAAACAATTTCATAGATTATTTTTAGTAAAACTTTGTCCAATTTGTTCTAAATGTTGGGTCAGATGCTTGCACCCACAGATAGTTCTAGACTTCTAGATAAACTCAGAGCAAATGCGGCAAGTTTAAGTATTATAGTAGTTACTACTTCAAATTGCAATCTCATTAAACCAACAACGGCTGGCAATAACCAGGAGGAATATTTCTTGATGTTCTGTGTGGGTATCTATCTGTGTATATCTACTTAACTAATATAGGAATATAAATTTTTGGGTGTAGTTCATTATCATGTTAGTGGACTAATTGCCTTTTTTGTCAGTGATGATACTCAGTACTATATATTGTGGAAACGCAAGTCCCTAAGCGTATGCCAAAATTGCAGCCAAAACTCTCATGGCTTAACTTTCCCTTCTTTTTGTATCTATAAAATAATATACTTATACCAACGTAATGTCCTCAAATGATTAATTACTTTTCCACATTTCAAAACAGCAATTCTGATCAAAAGAGCGCAACCATAATTTAACCAAAAATTTAATTAGCTGACTAAAATGGGAGTATCCCTTTTTTGGCGAGCTATACAGGTATAGACGAAAATTATTCTATAGATACAATAACGACTATACTTAATTGACAATTAGTCGTTGTCTTTATGTATATTTTTCGTGTAATTTGTGTTTGCATTTTGCATGCCAGCCATAATTAATATGTGGTGGTCTACATTATTACGTAATTTGTGCATCACCTAAGTTGTATCTATTTTAACGGCAATAAGTGCATTTAGGCTGTAAAGTCCAACCGTGAGGTTAAACTTTACAACTCGTATTGAGTACCACGGTAGCTGTGTATAAGCAAATCCGTTGAGGTCAGTCTTCTCCCCACTCGATTACCCTAAACTTCTCCTTAATCCTCAGATATCCTTAATTATAATTACATTTAAATTACATGCTATATATATAGGATTCTATTGTTATATATTAAGTCTAGTTTACCTAATTGTTAGAAATATGCTTAATCAATTCTTATGCTAAATTTATCTAAGTATTTAAACTAAAAACTAGTTAGAACCAGTAAGTTTTCTCGTAAGACCAATGTATAAGCATTTTCTGTTATCTTAGCTCAAAATTAAATATTTAATTAGATGATAATTAAGATTGAAAATTGTCAAAAGACAAAGGAATCGCTCGGGTATAAATACAACCGGCAATTCCTTAGTCTTGATCAGTTGCTCTTGGACTCCTTTCCGACGCTGTTCCTGTCGTTCCAGTCGTTCCTGTTTTCCACTGTGTGGTTGCTTCCAGTCAACTTGTGTGGACTTCTCTGGACTTGTTCCTTTAGTTGTGTTCAACTTATTCTCCCCTCGTTGTGTCTCAACGGTTTTTCAGTTGCTCGACAACTCGACTTCCTTACGTGTGCGGTTGATTGTCAATCTGTCGTAAGTCCCTTGTAGTGTTTAAGTTAGTTAAGTATTAAGTTAGTAATAGTTAGTCTTGTAGTTAAGTTAAGTAATAGTTCCTTCTGTCCTAACTTCCTTAGTCCAGAATAAACTCATCCTATTACTTGTATTCCTACTTGCGTATGTGTAGTCTTGTCTTGCCATCTTCGATACGTTGCATGACCGTTAGACCATAGGCATCTTTACGTGTCACCACCGTATGTATCGCAGTATCCTCACCTTACATATAGGATCATACCTATTTGTCACCACCGTCCATGTGTCCTCACGCCACCGTCTTATTCTAATGTCACCACCCTTCTAACCAATATCACCACCATCCTACTTTAATGTCACCACCATCCTAACTATTATCACCACCGTTCTTATAGCTTTCTACATCACCTGCCTGCTCATAGAGTATTGCACTCATTCTTGCCTAATTCCTGTACTATACCTATACCATTATATATTGGCTCCCCTTTTGATAAGTATAATTGGTATAAAGTATATGGCATATTTTAATGGGCTTGCAGTGTGTAATGTCGTCAATTAGTAGAAACGGCCGTTCCCACTCATGTGAGACTTGCCGAACAACCGATATACGGACTATCATCTTGGACGATTCCAGTCAGGACCTATCTAGTGACTCTTCGGTAACTAATTAGCTTTGCTTTAATTATATTTCTTTTCTGAGTTATAAGCTATTAGAATTGAGGCACTTGCTTAGGCTTTTTTCTTACCTTTATCTTTGCCTTATATTAGCAAACAGACGACGACGTTGTATGGCTGGGTGAATACCAGCGAGCAGCATCGCCTGCCTCCATCATCCGGGTTTCGGATTCTGACAGCGACTACTCTATCCAACACAGGCCTCCGCCTAATGTAGTTCGACCACAAGCTACCAGAGCTCCGCCCACTGTTAGTTCAGCTCCGTCATACCCACCAAATGTTTTCTTGCCTGAAAACGAACTGACTTCCGCATTATCTTTGTTCCTCCAGACGTTACCTGTCTTGCCTCCGGCACTTCAAGAAATAACTTATGCTAAGCATAACGAAGCTTGCCTAGAGGTTGATAACGCTCTATGCCGCATGAATCTCTACCTCATGACCTACCTTGAGGTCACATTTTGGTTTCAGTTCCAAAACACATATATTTTAATTAATAACGGAGAAACCATTGTTAATGCACATACTAATGAAGTACTGTACCAATGTCGTGTCGTCGCACATTTTTAAATAAACATTAAGTAATTGCTTCATGGAATTCGCCTTGGTTGCTTTGTGTAGTTTCTTTCCTTATATACTTGCATTTATAGTTTCATTCATACTAGTTCCATATGTCTCTTTGAATATAACTCTAGCTTTGTTCATAGACTTAAGATACAACTTCATTTAGTTTAACATTGTTTCTCATCTGTTTAGTTTCGCTTTAGTTTGCCATATGACATTTTCACTTTCAGTAATATTGAAACTTATTAAGCTTAACCATATACAAAACTTTTGATCATTTGCTATACATATAAATAAACTTAGTAAAAAATTTTCTTTATAGTTGATTTCTTTAAGGTCTGCTATATGAAATTAGAGTTTTTATTTGGATATAATCAGTAATATTAAAGCTATTTGAGTTAAGTTTCACTTTTAAATTTGGTTAATTAAACTTTCAATTTTCAAATATTTAAAATGGCAACTAAAGGAAATCCTAAATCCAATGAGGAGCTGGAAGCATTAATTAAAGCTAATGAAAAGATAGTTCACGATCTTAGAATTGAATTAATATCAGTAAGGAATTCCAATGCAACATTAACAGCAGAGTTAGGTGTGCTCAAAGGTGCAATTCCCACTCCCCTCCCAAACACGGCGCTGGTAGTAGATACAGCTGCGGCTATACCTTTGCCCAAATTTAATCCGGCTGAGACTACTCCAGAATCATTTCTTATAGAATTAGAGGAATATCTTGTTTGGAAAAATGCCCCTAGGAATACTTGGTTAAGTATGATAAGTAGAATGTTTGACAACAATTCAGATGTTCGTAATTGGTGGAGAGAATCCAAAGTAGCTTGCACGGATTGGGACACGTTCAAAGTGAACTTTAATTCATATCACAGGTTAAGCCGTAGCGCTGATATGTTAACGGAAAAGATGTTCGCCACAAAACAAGGGTTCACTGAACCATTTGAAACGTTTTGTTGGAAAATCAATTCCCTCTATTCTAAAATAGATACGACCGTTGACAAGGCTAAAATCATAGATAGAATTATCAACTCATGTCTCCCAGAAATTGCTCAACCACTCAGACAGGCTCATTACACAAATTTAGTTGAGTTAATTATGAAAGGCCGCGAAATTATAATTGATATAAACAAAAATCGTGCCTTTCGTAACCAGCAGCTTTTACGTGGTTGTGAGACTGACCCACTCCCCAAGAAGTTCCAGAAGAACTTTAAAAAGTTCCAGTCGTTTGCCTCTAACAGTTTGACGGAGCATAGTGACCAATCGGCCAATCAAACTGCTAAAGCCTCGACTTCTGGCAAAAATGATAAAAAATCATTTGAGACATCTAAAGAAGATGAGTCTGCCTCTAGCGAATCCCCAGTTAGATGCAGATATTGTAAAAAATTAGGACATACTATAGATGTATGCAATAAAAGGAAAAGGAATGAAGAGCGAAAAGCTCAAAATCTCAAAAATGAGAATCCGGAAAACAAATAGTTGAGAAGGACAAATCGGAAGCAAGTCTTTCTCACTTATTTGCTTCCAAAGACATTCCTCAGGTCCTTGTAAATATTTCGGACAATTGCTTTATTTCTTTACTTGATACGGGATCTTCCCATTCTTTTGTTGATGAAAATACTTTCAATTCCCTTAAAGTTAATTTAGAACCTTCCTTAATTAATCAAGTTAATTTAGCAAATTTAGCAACAGTAAAAACTCTTGGTTCCATTAAATTACGATTTAAATTAGCTAGTAGAAATTTCTCTTTCACTTTTCATGTATTAAAGAATTTACCATGCCCCATAGTCTTAGGTTGGGATTTCATGAGATTTTCTAGTTTGTTAATTGATCCAGATTCGGGTTCCTTTATTTTTAAGAAAAAACCAAGGGAATCTTTTGCTCTTTATAATAAGAATTTTCTTTGTGCTTTACAAGGTTTAAACACTAATCAAGAACAAGAATTAGATACACTAATAAAAACCTTTCCCCAAGTCTTCTCTGGTAAAATTGGAGTGACCAATGTGGCTGAGATTGAGTTCACACCAACTGGTCCTCCAATTGCTCAGAAACCTTATCCTGTCTCACATGCCAAACGTGAAGCTATACAAAAGCACGTTGATCAAATGCTCGAACTAGGCATTATTAAACCCTCAAATTCAGAATGGTGTTCTCCAGTAAACTTGTGCAAACAGGGTGATGATTTTAGGTTCTGCATAGATTATAGGAAGTTGAATAGTCGTATCCCAAAGGATCCATTTCCAACTCCAAATATTCAAGAATTGATCCATAGACTAGGCAGTGCTAATTACATTAGTACTATTGATCTTAAGAAGGGATATTGGCAGATCAGACTTCATCCTGACTCTATGAAGTACACTTCTTTCATCTGTGAAGCTGGAAAATTCTACTTCACAAGATTACCATTTGGAATTTGTTTAGGTACCAGTGCTTTTCAACGAATCATGAATCAAGTATTAGCTCCATGTCGTGGTAAATTCGCGGATGCGTACTTAGATGACATTAAGGTTTACTCTCAGACTTGGCAGGAACATATTGAGCATCTTGAGACCGTTTTTCAACTATTAGCAGATGCTGGGTTTACGGCAAATGTCGATAAGTGTAGTTTTGGTAAAACCTCAGTAAAATACTTAGGCTTTGTGATAACTCCTGATGGTGTGCAAACCAATCCTGAGAAGATTGAGCCCTTAAAAAGTTATCCAACTCCTCGGCGTCCTAAGGATGTCAAAAGATTTCTAGGTCTCTGCTCTTGGTATCGTCATTTCATTCCCTCATTTGCTGAACATACATTTCATTTAAATAAATTGTTAAAGAAATCAGTAAAATTTGTTTGGGGAAAAGAGCAGCAGGAAGCTTTTGACAAAATTAGAACATTGATTTGTGACGCTACAACATTAGCATTCCCTGATTTTTCTCGTCCTTTTATCTTAAGAACGGATGCGTGTAAATATGGTTTGGGTGCATGCTTGTCTCAAGGTACCGCGGATGGCAAGGAAAGACCTATTGCTTTTGCGTCTCGTTCCCTTAGTCCAGGAGAGCAGAATTATCATGCTTGTGAACAGGAATGTTTGGCAATCGTTTGGGCTTTGAGAAAGTTCGAAACGTATTTGGATTGTCAACTTTTCGAGTTACAGACTGATAATAAAGCTCTTACTTGGCTCAACAAAATGAAGGCAGTTAATTCTAAATTCATGCGTTGGGCACTTCAAATACAGGAGTATCAACCCCAAATAATACACATACCAGGTAGGCATAATAAGGTTGCTGATGCACTCAGTAGAGCTCCAGTAGGTAAACCAGAAGAAGAGGAATCCATAGAGGAGATGTTTACTCCAACCAGAGTTCCGATTCCTATTCTTTGTACGTTTACTCCTACTGTTACTTTGGACTCTTTGCGTGAAGCTCAAAAGGCGGATGCAGAGGTTCAAGCTCTCATTTCTGATATGCCGAAAGGTTTTGAAGTTAGAAATGGTATATTTGGTAGATTAAATAAACTTGGAATTCACTATCCTTTTATTCCTTCTAACCTGCGCAAGGTAATCTTGGAATATTTCCATGATGCACCGGGTTCCGGTCATTTAGGTTATCGTAAAACTTTGCTTAAAATTTTACGCAGGGTCTTTTGGTTTGGCATGCATGAAGATATTTTACAATATGTTCGTTCATGTCACATCTGTCAATCGGTCAAATCAACAAATCAGTTACCTGCGGGTGAGCTGAAAAGTACAATTACTAGAGGCCCTTGGGAGCTTCTTGCCATTGACATGATGGGGCCATTTCCGAGAACTGCACGTCGTAATACTCAACTTTTGGTTGTAGTTGACCATTTCACGAAATGGGTTGAACTCTTTCCGTTAGTTGATGCACGAACAAGCAAAGTTAAAGAGGTATTACAGAATCAGATTTTCTCTCGCTTTGGTGCTCCTAGCTCATTGCTGTCTGATAATGCCACTAATTTTAGATCTAAAGACTTAGATGACATGTGCAAATCGTGGGGAATTAAGCATAAGTACACTACAACTTATCACCCCCAGAGTAATATTGTAGAAAGAGTAAATAGAAACATTAGAGCAATTCTTTCCTCCTATATCCATAAACAGCATAACAAATGGGATGAAAATCTTAATATGGTAGCTTTAGCGTTACGTACAGCTGTTTCGGATACGACTGGGTTTAGTCCTGCTATGCTTACATTTGGAAGAGAGCTAAAATTACCCATAGATCATTGGTTAGAAGATGATTGTGAGGAAGTCATAGAATCACGTATTGTATATAAGAATGATTTAATTAGTAAGTTAAAACGTGTCTATGATATAGCTATTTCCAATATGACAAAAGCACAGGCATCTCAGGCCGTCCATTATAATAAGAAACACAAACCTGTTACTTACAAGTTAAATGATTTAGTACTTCTTAGAACTCATTACTTGTCAAATAAGGATAAAAAATTTGTTAAAAAATTTGCTTTTAGATTCATAGGTCCCTATCGTGTTACTAAAGTAATTTCAAATTTAACTTATGAGTTAATCGATGTATTTACTGGTGAAAACAGGGGTATTCACAACACCATGAATCTTAAGCCGTACTTTGATAAACCTGATTCAGTATATCCTTTCTAATTACTATTTTTGCTTTCGGCCAAGATCCATGTAACTCTGCAGAATTTTCACATATCTTGTCGCCATATTGTTGTAATATTGTTAACATTATCACGTGTTGTGGAAAGCTATAATCCTTTGTTTTACTCTAACTCAAATCCAGATGGATACTTCATTCAATTGGGAACAACAAAAGGATGAGCATTATCGTGACTTCTTCAACCGTGTTCGAAACCAGATGCTTGCTATTCCTCGCTACATCTCTCTTTCTGACCAGGAATTTGAACTTCAAGCTACACGACGCACTTGCTTGGGTCTATGTCCTGAATTGGCGAAACATCTTCCATATGATCCGAAGGACCATCCAACTTGCGGAGTCAGCCTTCGCCTTGCTTTGGATCCAGTTCTCTTTGGTTGGGCTGAAGAGGTGAATTTGAAGCATGATGCTGTTCTGGATACTACTGGCCAGGGTCTTCCAAAACTACTTGACATCACATTATCGCCTTCAATCACTCTGCCTGACTTGACCATCGAGGTGGAATCTACTCCAAAAGCATCTTCATCATCCACGAACAAAGTTTCCAAGAAAGCACGCTTCAATCCTATTCGGAAACGCCATTATCCACGTGACGACAATCCTAAACTTGAACTACGATGCTACAATTGTCACCAGTTCGGACATCAACGTTTCCACTGCATGGAACCTAAAGCTACTCGTCGTTATGCAAGCAGAATGAGAAGGAAGTACGGGAATTCAGTGTCTCAACGACAATAAATGTCGCCTTTTTGTGTGGGGGCTATGTAAAGTCCAACCGTGAGGTTAAACTTTACAACTCGTATTGAGTACCACGGTAGCTGTGTATAAGCAAATCCGTTGAGGTCAGTCTTCTCCCCACTCGATTACCCTAAACTTCTCCTTAATCCTCAGATATCCTTAATTATAATTACATTTAAATTACATGCTATATACCGGGTGGCGCAGAATGATGTATACATGAACTTTGACCTTTAATAACTGACGATCGGTTTGGTGTATTTCAATGCTATGCACACCATGTGAAAGAGCATGCGTTTTTTAGTGAGATTTCTGAATTTGAAGACCCTCCATCACCAGACACCGACGTAATCGCTCCAACACTGACCGACCTGAATAATTGTAATATTCCTGATTTATTTCCCATTTCCGTAACGATGCATGCGCGTAGTTGCATCAATGTTGTTGACTTTTCGGCATTAACATTATCCTCAACGATTCCCTAAAGACTAAAATCACATGGTGTTAAGTCCGGTGATCTTAATGGCCATGAAACCTGTCCTCCCCTACTGATGCATCTGTCATGCAGGAAAGTGGGTATCAAACAATTCACTAATCCTAACATCAAGCCTGAAATGCGCCGGTGCCCAATCTGCCCCATCATCATTCACCCATTAAGTCTTTTTTCTGCCCAATGACTTAATTGGCCAGCTATTCAAGTAATTCCAAATCACAGTCGTTTAAAATCGTTTAGCCATTAAGCAATTTAAGCTTGATGTTGGGAAATGGTTTGATGCCCACTTCCCTGAAAGATGGGTCGGTTGGAGAGAATCGGTTTCATGGCCACCGAGATCACCGGACTTAACACCATGTGATTTCAGTCTTTGGGGAATCGTCGAGGATAATGTCCATGCCGAAAACTCAACAACATTGATGCAACTACGCGCATGCATCGTTACGGAAATGGGAAATAAATCAGGAATATTACAAAAATTCAGGTAGGTCAGTGCTGAAGCCATTACGCCGGTGTCTGGTGATGGAGGGTTTTCAAATTCAGAAATCTCACTAAAAAACGCATGTTCTTTCACATGGTGTGCATATCATTGAAATACGTCAAACCGATCGTCAGTTATTAAAGGTCAAAGTTCATGTATACATCATTCTGCGCCACCCTGTATATAGGATTCTATTGTTATATATTAAGTCTAGTTTACCTAATTGTTAGAAATATGCTTAATCAATTCTTATGCTAAATTTATCTAAGTATTTAAACTAAAAACTAGTTAGAACCAGTAAGTTTTCTCGTAAGACCAATGTATAAGCATTTTCTGTTATCTTAGCTCAAAATTAAATATTTAATTAGATGATAATTAAGATTGAAAATTGTCAAAAGACAAAGGAATCGCTCGGGTATAAATACAACCGGCAATTCCTTAGTCTTGATCAGTTGCTCTTGGACTCCTTTCCGACGCTGTTCCTGTCGTTCCAGTCGTTCCTGTTTTCCACTGTGTGGTTGCTTCCAGTCAACTTGTGTGGACTTCTCTGGACTTGTTCCTTTAGTTGTGTTCAACTTATTCTCCCCTCGTTGTGTCTCAACGGTTTTTCAGTTGCTCGACAACTCGACTTCCTTACGTGTGCGGTTGATTGTCAATCTGTCGTAAGTCCCTTGTAGTGTTTAAGTTAGTTAAGTATTAAGTTAGTAATAGTTAGTCTTGTAGTTAAGTTAAGTAATAGTTCCTTCTGTCCTAACTTCCTTAGTCCAGAATAAACTCATCCTATTACTTGTATTCCTACTTGCGTATGTGTAGTCTTGTCTTGCCATCTTCGATACGTTGCATGACCGTTAGACCATAGGCATCTTTACGTGTCACCACCGTATGTATCGCAGTATCCTCATCTTACATATAGGATCATACCTATTTGTCACCACCGTCCATGTGTCCTCACGCCACCGTCTTATTCTAATGTCACCACCCTTCTAACCAATATCACCACCATCCTACTTTAATGTCACCACCATCCTAACTAACAGGCCAATCTGCAGCATTGTAAAGCTGCAACTGCTCTGATTAGTAATCGTCTTTTAGGGAACAATTTTGTCATTTGCATTCAGGAGCCATATGCCTACAAGGGAAAGGTTTGTGGCCTATCACGAAAAGGAAAACTACATGTATATGAGGGTCCTGAAAACCCAAGGGCATGCATTGTCACATCAAATAATTTGGAAGTCTGGCCTCTTTGCTCCTTTTGGAGCAGAGATTTGGTTGCCATTAAAATCAAAATGGATGATGGTGACATCGTTCTGATATCAGCATATTTACCAGACAAGGAAAAAAATCCCATTTCAAAAGAAGTAGATAAGGTGGTCAACTTTTGCAACCAAAATTCTTTACCCATACTATTTGCTGGGGATGTCAATGCCCACAACACAGTATGGGGTAGCACAAATACTAATGCACGAGGCGAAGCCCTACTTGATTTCATAGTAGGCTCTAACCTTGAAATACTTAATCAAGGGCATAAACCAACTTTTCGTGATGGCATGGGAAGAGAGGAGGTCCTAGACATCACGGTCTGTTCCGAAAACCTGTCACAGTATATCCGCAATTGGAGAGTTGAAAACGAAATCACTCTTTCAGATCACATGTATATTTCTTATGATCTAGAAATAAAGCCTCCAAAGCCAATTCAATTTAGAAATCCAAAAAAAGCCGACTGGTCCTTATATAGTAGGACAGTCAAGAAAAGCATAACTAAATTAGCCTGTACTCCAATTGCAACAGTTGACCAACTCGATGAACAAGTAAATATGGTCAACAAAATCATTATTGACGCCTTCCATAAAGCTTGCCCAATGAAGACCATAAGGAGTGGTGGCAAACTTGCTCCATGGTGGAATCAAGATCTAACTAGTCTTAGGAAAAAATTAAAGGTTGCTCTTAGGAAATTCAAATCTAAAAGAACCTTAGAATCAAAATCAGAGTTAAGAGACATTCGTTTGCTTTTCAACAGCACCTTACGAAAAGCTAAAAGGGACTCATGGAGAGCCTTTTGCAATGAGATTGAAGATGCTCAACAAGCATCAAAGCTTGCTAAAATTCTCGTTAAAGATAGAAGCAGGACACTAGGTCCAATTGAAACTGCTGATGGTAGCTATACTTCAGACATGGATGAATCATTGATTTACCTTCTGAAAATTCATTTTCCAAATGATCATCAAATAATTAACTCTACGCCTGATTATAGCATCTGTGCTGATAGCTCTATTGCAGAGTTAATCACGTTAGAAAAAGTCCAAAGGGCTATTAGTTCTTTTGGACCATATAAAGCTGGCAGCTGCGATGGCATTATGCCAGTCATGCTTCAAATGGCGAGGAGAGAATTAGCTCCTCATCTGTGTAATATTCTTAAGGCTAGTCTCGACTTTGGATATATTCCAATAGCATGGCGACAAACTAAAGTAATCTTCATACCAAAGCCAGGCAAGAGTAGCTATCAAAGAGCTAACTCGTGGCGACCAATATCACTTATCTCGACTTGTATGAAAATACTTGAACGTCTTATTGACTGGAGTATCAAAACTCCAGAACTTGAAAATAAAATGAAAGATGCAGGACAGTTTGCATATTTGCGTGGTATTTCCACTGATGCAGCTCTTCATCAATACATTGCTCGTACTGAATGTGCCCTCAAGAATAATCAAATGGCTCTTGGCATCTTCTTGGATATCGAAGGGGCCTTTAGCCATGCCACCTTCAAAACGATTCACCTGGCTCTGGAAAGAGAGGGAATAAACGTAACCATTATTCGTTGGATAGAACGAATGCTAAAAGATCGTAGCGTTAACGTTACTGTTGGTAGCGCCATTCAATGCATTAATGTGGAACGAGGGTGCCCTCAAGGGGGGGTGCTCTCGCCATTATTATGGAATCTAGTCATTCACGAACTACTGGAGAGGCTCTCCAACGTCAGTTCTATCTATAGACAAGCATATGCTGATGATCTTGGCCTTCTTCAGGTTGGCATAGACGAAGCTACAATAAGAGCTCTGGGGCAAAGAGCCCTCAGTATCATCGAAAATTGGTGCAGTCAGCGGGATCTTTCTATCCACCCTGACAAGATAGAAATTATTATATTTCATACACGGCATAAAAAACCCAACATGAAACCTCTTAGATTAAGGGGTAAGGACATTGCATTTGTCAAAAATGTTCGGTACCTGGGTGTCTATTTGGACAATGGACTGACTTGGTGCACTCACTGTAATATTAAAAGCGCCAAGGCAAAAGCAGCTCTTATGCAATGCAAAAGAGCTGTTGGCCAAACATGGGGCCTTTCCCCAAAAATCACACTGTGGCTTTACACAGCGGTAGTTAGACCGGCTTTATCATATGCAGCTTGTTCGTGGCTAACGGCTGTTCACAACAAATCTAGAATGACAGCTTTGGCCAGTGTTCAACGACTGGCCTGCCTTATGACTACTAGTGCTATGCATAGTTCACCCTCTGCAGCATTAGAATGTATAGTAGGTATTGAGCCTATAGAATTATTTCTTACCAAAACAGCTATTACTACAGCGCATCGACTGCGTTGTACTGGTAAATGGCTTCATTGGCATGGGAGAGGGAGCCTTAAAAGATTAACACACGTTGATCTTATTACAAATATTTTGAAACAATTACCTGAGTTGGAATTTCCTATGGATTCAATTCCCTCAACTGCCCTCATGGGTAAGAATTTTACAGTTTTGGACACAGAAAAACCTGTCATTCTTCAACCTTCAAACCGAAGACTGGTCTGTTACACTGACGGGTCAAAAATTGACAACTTCGCTGGATGTGCTGCAATCGTTCGTAGCACTGACAGCCACATCATCATACAACAATGCTTAGGAAAATATTCTACTGTGTTTCAAGCGGAACTGGTAGCTATTCTAATGGTTATCTTACGAATCACTGATCTGAACTGGAGAGATGAAGTAGTCATCTACAGTGATTCTCTCAGTTCTCTAAAAGCTCTTGAGGCTAATTACACACAGTCGGCCTTGATTCTCGAATGCTTCAAAGCCTTGCATATACTTTCCAATAACGCATCCGTTACCCTTCAATGGGTTCCCAGTCATACTGGGATCATAGGAAACGATGAGGCGGATTCACTAGCGAAAGAGTCCACAAAAATGGAAGTTTTTGGTCCTGAACCAATACTGCCTCTTTCAGCACAATGTGCAAAAACTGTCATCTCAAAATATTTCAACAAATTGAATATTCAAAATTGGAAAAAACGTACGGATTGTAAAAATACAAAATTATTCTTGCCTTCACCTTCACACATCAAAAGCATATATTTCACAAGTTTGAGTAGAAGAACGCTCAGGGTCTTCACTCATTTAATTACTGGTTTCTCCTCCTTGGCCAAGCATCAGAATCTATTGGGGAATCATTCGTCTCCGCTCTGCCCATTGTGTGCAATAAGCGTCGAGACGTCGGTCCACCATGTGGCTGAATGCCCAGCTTTGAGCGAGTTGAGATTCAAGCACCTGAGTAAGTTTCTCGTTCACGTGGATGAGTTACCGGGGTTGCCCTTGTCGTCTCTGCTTTCATTTTGTATGTCTGCAGGACGAATGAGTGGCTTCTCCGAACAGTAAAGCTGTTCAGGGAGCAACTGCAAGTAAGTCCTCGCGGCTTGAGCGGTAGTGTGTCTTTGCTACTCAATAGTATTGAACACACTCTCCCACTAACACACACATCCTAACTATTATCACCACCGTTCTTATAGCTTTCTACATCACCTGCCTGCTCATAGAGTATTGCACTCATTCTTGCCTAATTCCTGTACTATACCTATACCCAGTGTTGTACTGTTGACCACTTTTTTGCATTTTGACCGGGCCACTGGTCAAAATGGTCAAAATGGTCAAAATGGCTAAAATGGTCAAAATATCAGTATACAGTTACTTAGGCTAGCAAATTAAATTTAAAATATTTAGAGAATGAAATATGGCCTAAAACCAATGAAACACTATTCTACTAACATCAGACTACAGAATGACACTCTCTAATCATTTTTAACTGCAATCTTTAGAAAGTTGTATTTGTTGTTTACTGTTGCAGTAAAAGCTACCTTGGGGTCTCAATTAACCCCAAACAGGCATTTTGTCCATTTTGACCATTTTGACCACTTTTTAATTTTTTTTGACCGGGCCATTTTGACCATTATGACCATTATGACCACTAGTGGTTTTAACCACTGCACAACACTGCCTATACCATTATAAGGCATTAAGCTTAATGGCTAGAAGCAATGGGCAAAATTTTTGAAGAATTCTAGCTCTTCATATTTAAAATCTAGAAAAGCATTTATGTAGTCCAATTGTTTATTTTTTCTAAATGAGGACATTGTTACAAGTTCAAAATGTCGCATATCAATAGGATGCAAATAACATTTAAGAAATGCCTTGTGGTTTTTATGTAATAGTTTGATCGAAAGTCTATAACTCACTCCTTATCCTTGAAAAGTAAACATCTTTGCCCTTTTGGACTTGTAAAATCGTCTTTATTAAAATTCAAACATAAAAAATAGTATATGAATGTTTTTTTAAATTAAGCATGAACAACTTGAATGTTTTTCAAAATTACAATTAATGCATAGGTATTAAGGTTATCGCCTGAATAAATAATAATGTCTAATACATGATTTTTATGATGAAATTCCCAGCTAGGTTAACAATAATATTAATTAGTCCAACATTGCATTGCATTAAAAAATGAACCACTCTAGTACTAAGGTTCAGAGAATGTCATTACTTTTATGAAAAACTCATTAAATTATGAACTATAAGTGAAATTTGATTCACATGATGCAACAAATGTTTTTGATAAGGTTATCAATTGGACCATTTATATAATGGGGGATGCTTGTAATCCAGTATTTACCCAATGCCCCAACATTCCGTCTCATGTCTGCTTTAGTACTCTTCACTCACCACTTACTTCCAAAGTGAAATGAGAATTTTGATTATTTCATAGAGAAACTGGATTCTAACTACCTAAATATTTCAATATTTTCAAACATATTTTCTCGAATTGCTTCATAATATATTTAATAAATCTATACATTATTCTTTCAATTTCAATATCTCTAGGTATATAATTATCTCTATCAAAATTTTCCATATTGTGTCAAGCATTATTGGGGATTATCTTCATAATACACAATCAAAAATATACGATTTTCGGATACGCCCTCTTCATCCTTAGCCAGATTATAGCTATGTCAACAGTAAAATTCACATTTCAAACCCAATTTCATTTGAACATGAAATAAAGAAATTAAATATGTTAAGGTTGCACTAAATTTCCATGATATTCACTTGGGATAATTAGCTTACAAGCATCAACGTCATGATCAAATATTTCGCATCCTTTATTTGGTACTTCTGAATTCATTAAAACTATCATGACTGTAGATAGTTACTTCTCCAGTGACCATGACCTTGAACAGACATAATATGTTCTATTTTCAATAATCACATGACCTCATTTCAGGTACTTTTCATATATAAATACTAGTCTGACTTATTCAGTCGTGTGCAATACTTTTCTCTTTGGACAGCTGGACACTACCGAAACAATTTAGTATTATTGTTTGTGCTGTAGGCTGTGCAGACTACATAGTTTCCTTCGTAAAATGAAAACTCCACTCTTACTAATTGTTTTCTTGTTTTCCATAAATTCAAAATCAGTGTTATGTTTGACGGCTGAAGATTTGGATCCAATTCTTCGTTCCAACATTTCTGAATTTAACGCAGAATGGGTATGTATTAAAAGTTTTGAAAGTTGTTTTTAAAAGTTGTATATTATTTATAATTATAGTATCTTGTTTCCAAATTTTCAGGATCGTTACGCCAATCTTAGCAAATCTTTATCCGATCGTCGCAAATCATGGAATGAAACAGACGAAAAAGAATGGAAATCTCTAGGAATCAAAAAAGAAAGACTAGGCAAGACAGCAGCTAATTTATCAGCTGACATTATAGAATTGTTTGGAAAGAAATTCAACTTACCCATTGTCAACCGCGACGTGAACATAGATTTTCATGTGGATTTAAATCAATTCATAGAAGAAGAAATGGCGGACGGAATCAACTCCCCGAAAGCCAAAATTAACATTATCATTAACGTTTTTAAATATAATAGTAAAATCCCACTAAATCCTGACATTCCTCTTCATCTAATTAGATTCGAAGGACACCTCAATTATGTCAAATGTCCAGCCTTTAATATCAACTTTTTTGACGACACAGATCCATCACTAAAATGTGTGATCACACTGTATCCAAATTCAACGTTTTACATTACATATCTTAGTCTGCGGTATGAAAAAATAAAATTGGATTGTACCAAGGATTTCACTGCTTTCCCCTTCGACACAATGGAATGCAAACTCAGCTTCTACTTCCATGTCAATGATTACTACAAAGGAGACATTGGCCTGAATGGAATTAATTTTAAAGTTAACAAAAACTATGCCACGACGATTAATTTAAACGACTACTACTTGGAGGATATGAAAATAGATAAACGTTTTGCATTGTCTGATGGCACTCTGCAACAATTGACATGGAAACTGAGAAGAAAGCATGGTTACTATATTTACACTATCTACTTGCCAATTTCTCTACTTGTATTTGTTTGCTGGTTGTCATTTCTCCTGGGAAACTCATACTCGGATGTGCAAATGAGATTAGGTCTTGTTGTCACAATTCTTCTGACTATGGTCACTGTCATTCAGGGTTTGAATCAATATATTCCAAAAAGTTCCAAATATAAAGCTTCGGATAATTGGTCATTCACCTCTGTTGGATTTGTAATTTCTGCAATGGTGGGGATTGTAGTAATTCGGGCACTCCTTTGGTGCCACACGGAAACCATAGAAATCCCCCACGATCATGAGGTTGAAAATATAAGAGTTGGTAGAAACTGCGTTGGAAAATTCGGTCTGTGCAGGAAGTATGTTGTTAATTTTGGCGAAAGGATAGCAAAACTTTTAAGAGCAAGAAAAATGATTTGGTACATTAGAGTCATGAACATTTGCTTTGCAGTATTATTTCCTTTGTTGTACATTTATTTTGCAATTGCCCATATTGAAAAATACTGTTCACTTGAAAAGTTCTGGGATGATAAATAATTTTAAAGTGTCACAGATTATAAAAGACCAAACTGACGGATTTTTGTAAGGCCATGAATAGGACAACTACCAGTCTAAGTACAACAACCAGTCATGGTATTTTGAATGATTACTAAACTACGTAAAAGGATTATGTGGTTAGAAAGATTTTGGTTCTTGAATTCTTTACATATGTATGTATCACATTCACAGTGCGCAGTGGTTGGTTTGTGTTTAAATTTTAAATGAAATGCACTGAACCTATACAGATTTGGCGTCTGGGTACCCACAAATTTCAAAATCAATCATGAAAGTAAAATTTGGCTCTAAGATTCAGTTTGGCAGAAAGTAAGTAGAATTTAGACTAAGAGCTAATCAAAGATGACTCAATGGAAGCCCCTATAAATACACAGTTAGTGGAAAGCAAAATGTGTAGCTGTAATTCGTAATGTGTACTTCATTTTAATGCAGTTCTTTGGCTTATTCGTTAGGCATTCGCAAATTAATTTGGCAATTAGGTAATAAATCAACAAAGACCAATGGAATGTTTTATTTAGTTAAAATCGGTAAAACGAATATTTTATACCTAAGTGAACGTTAACGCGCTGGTATGTCAGTAACCATGTCTATGACCTATAACTATCATATTTGGCAGTAACTTTTTTTGGAAATTCCCAAATGATCTGACACAACTGATACACCATACAGTAATTTTTGTGTTTTACTGGAGGATATAAATTTGCAGTATAGAATCCATAAAAATATACAAATATTAGGTTTCAAACGATTATATCTTCAAGTTGAAGGCAAAAATGCGAAATTTTCCGTATAAATACTATGGAATTAGTTTCGAAAAATTTCTTAACATTTTCTGCATGAGTGTAGGACCAGTATAGTGGTGTCAGATCTTTAGTGAATTTTCCCAAAAACAGTAACAATTTTCTCGATTCACATTTACCCTCTATGATAATATTTTCTGGTTACCTGTCAACATCCCCATTAGTGGCAAAGACATAGTTTTTTGGTTATGCTATGCCTTGTAAATATAGGTATGTTATTTACAGTATAGATATATACAATTGATATAGGTATATGTACCTATAGTGTATCTATTTTCTTTCCCTTCAATAAGCTGAAATATAGTATTATCATTAACATACTGAAGATTGTTTCATGTCTGTTGTCCGGTAATTTATGAATGATAGTACCACCAATAATGTAGAGTACCAGCTAAGCATTTAAATAACATAAATACATCAGTAAAATAACTGTTATCGTTTCATATCTGTACTTGATGTCTGTATTTGAATTAAAAAAAAATATTTTGCTTTACCACGTATGTTACCACTCCATTTCAATAAATAATAATATTGTTGCAAAAGGTTTCCTGAATATTATTTTATATCGTCATTGTTGCTATTTTTTATGATTATCAACTAAAATATATTTGAAGCTATAAATTCTAGCTGACTTAAAATTCCATTGTTATTTCACTTCAACAGAGATCTGATGAATTTATTTCATTTTCTAGCAATTTTCCACTGAAAAATGTAAATGGTTGGTCAGTTATCATTGTCATTTCTTTGTCAAAAGTTTTGTGATGATTTTCAAAACAGGTTTAAGGAATTATTAGATTTTATTAGTACTCGCGTACACTTAATCATTTCTAAAACTAATATTATTCTTTTTTGCCAACGGAACATTGCCCTACATGTATTGCTATGCAAAGCTCGAAGTTTTTTTAAATATAGTAAAATCTATTATTTTAGGGTACTAGAAATTAGCTTACGCCGAATAGAAATTAGCACACGCCGAAGTGGAAAATAGCCGAAGCCGAAGTAAAATTTTAGCCCACGCCGAATAGAAGTTAGCCTACACCGAAGCATCTGCGCCTAAGCCGAAGGAAAATAGCCGAAGCCGAAGTGGAAAATAGCATAGCATAAGTTGGTTGAAATTGGCCAACGCCGAATGGAAAATAGCCGACGCCGAAGCAAAAGTGAAAAGTTGTCGGCGCCGAAGTAAAAATATACCTGCCGACGCCGAATAGAACACAGCCGACGCCAAAATGGAAAATAGCCGAAGCCGAAGTGGAATTTAGCCGAAGCCGAATAGAAATTAGCCGACGCCGACGTGGAAATTGGCCGAAGCCGAAGTGGAAAATCACCGAAGCCTAAGTGGAAATTGGCATACGCCGATGCCTAAGCATAAATTGCAGAAGTTGGGGCGTAAATGTCACCGCCGACGCCGAATAGAACACAGCCGACGCCAAAGTGGAAAATAGCCAAAGCCGAAATGGAATTTAGCCGAAGCCGAATAGAATTTAGCCGACGCCGACGTGGAAATTAGCCGAAGCCGAAGTGGAAAATCACCGAAGCCGAAATAATATATCTGTGATCCTACAAAATCATATGTAATGTCAGTATTTAAGATGTCAGGATGGTATTTTTGCATCTATATATGCATGTAGTATGCATGTATGCATGGCTGTATATATGTAGTATGCATGTATCCATGGTTGTGTATATGTAGTATCTATGTATGAATGGCTGTATATGTGTAGCATGTATGAATGCATTACTTATATATAACCACCGTTATAGATAAAGCAGTAAATTTACCTACCTATGTATGTATCTATATGTGGTAAGTGGTAGGTCGAATTCAGGCACGTATCCAGACTTTGGTCAAGTGGGGGCGCCATAAATGGTTATGCAAGAGCTGCTTTGGAGGGTTGCTGCTCGCCCCTCCGCCTCCTCTACTGGATACGTGCTAGAGGGAGCTAGGATGTCCAAAGAGCAAATGGAAATGTTTCATAATATTTTCAGCAATCTCGACTCTCGATTGCTTGAAAATAGAAAAGTGTTTTGCTAGTGCCTTGGGCATGGTTGGTACGGTGTGGTTGAATTTAAAGTTTCGTTTTAGAGTATTATACGAGTCATGCACAATTACAAGGCTCGAGTAAGATATTATATAAACATTTGTAATTAAGGTTATACGTGGCATTTTCAATTTAATCTGTGTGCTAGGTTCCTTCCTTTGCTGGGTTCACTAGTGGATGTATATACATATATAACTTCCAAACGGTTCAACATATGATTGCATATCCCAAATAACGGTGTAAGTTAGAAAGAAGATTTTAAATGTTTGAAAATCCATAGTTACGAGAATTATCATAATCTGAAAATCCCAACATCTGACAAAATACATCCGACATTTTACCAATAGTTGAACTGACATAACTCTTAGGGTCGCATTATGAACGCTGCAGCCCCTACCGCTGGCAGGACAGGTGGGGTACTTACCATCTACCCTCCTCTCGGCAGAAGGAGGGTTGGTACCCCGCCATTTTAGCTCGCCTGAATAAGGCAGCTTATAGAACCGCACAGTCCGTCCGTCCGTCCGTGAACACGATAACTTTCGAACCCATTAATAGATTTTGACCAAACTTGGCGAAAACAATGCCTATGGACCCCTGACAACCGTACAACCGTGCACCGTAGCGACCTGTGAACATTTTCACAGGTCGCTACGGTGCAGTCAGGTTGGTTCTTCAATGCTTGTGCTGAAAGTGGCGCAATTGCAAACACATTAACGTTTACAACGAACTGCATTTCATCAGCAGGGAGGATCATTATCTTTCTTTTTTTTAACAGACAAAATAATATAAAGAAAAAATGACGACATCCGAAGGAAATGAAACACCTAAGGTTGGTCAAAAGTTGAAAGTAATAAAATAAATAAAAATTTTCATTTTACTTCATACATTCCCAATCATAAAAGTAATATTATTCTTGCAAAAGCCTCAGGAGGAATCAGTTTTCCATTTCTGTAGAAGTTTAGGAATCCACAAGCTCAAATACCATTATGTTAATATTATTTTGTTTCGTCTATAGTTTGGACTTAATGTAGTTTTATATGTTTGATATAATGAATTGATTAAACAATCTTTTTCTAAACATAGATTACCTGAAATTTTCTCAAGAAAAGGAGAGTGAAAAACGTGAATGTGACCCTGTAGAAACACACTCTGTTGAATTTGAACAAAACGATGAGGAAAATTCATTTAATAATGACAGTCAAGAAAATTCTAAAGTCCGTTAGAAGCGGTATGAAATATTTTATACTATATGCTAACAATTAATGGGAAACGCAATTGAAATTTTTAATGCTCATTTTCTACTTTGACTATCAAAATGAAGACAAAGTGAACGCGCGGTATCTTGGTAATCAGTGGACCAATGTGGCCTATTTTCAATAGGGGTTGTCAGTGGTCCATAGGCATTGTTTTCGCCAAGTTTGGTCAAAATCTATTAATGCGTTCGAAAGTTATCGTGTTCACTAACGGACTGTGCGGTTCTATAAGCTGCCTTATTCAGACGAGCTAAAAAATAAATGCCTAGTATTATTCCAAGATACACCCTTATTCAGGTTGAGCATTCATATTCTAACGAGATATACACCATTCGAAAGACCAAGCGAAAACTTAGAAATTGGCTACAATGAATACTAACAAAAATTTATTACTTGGTAAAAAGTTCATTCGACGAAAAGAGGTGAATTCGCTCTCCCAGAAATGACTAAATGCCCCTTTGATCTTTAATGACGTTTGAATTATTGGGTTCAGGTCAACGAAATTAACGGCATCAAAAAGAGCGTGCGATTTTGAGTAAATTCCAAATTTTTTAAAATGTAAAAATAAGAACACCTTCTTCAGGAAAGTGACCCTCAAAGAAGAATAACATTCATTGCGGAATTTTTGCAAAGACAGATTAAAATCTCGATTTTGCAAGGAAGGTAATCTGGACATCCTAGCTCCCTCTAGCACGTATCCAGTAGAGGAGGCGGAGGGGCGAGCAGCAACCCTCCAAAGCAGCTCTTGCATAACCATTTATGGCGCCCCCACTTGACCAAAGTCTGGATACGTGCCTGAATTCGACCTACCACTTACCACATATAGATACATACATAGGTAGGTAAATTTACTGCTTTATCTATAACGGTGGTTATATATAAGTAATGCATTCATACATGCTACACATATACAGCCATTCATACATAGATACTACATATACACAACCATGGATACATGCATACTACATATATACAGCCATGCATACATGCATACTACATGCATATATAGATGCAAAAATACCATCCTGACATCTTAAATACTGACATTACATATGATTTTGTAGGATCACAGATATATTATTTCGGCTTCGGTGATTTTCCACTTCGGCTTCGGCTAATTTCCACGTCGGCGTCGGCTAAATTCTATTCGGCTTCGGCTAAATTCCATTTCGGCTTTGGCTATTTTCCACTTTGGCGTCGGCTGTGTTCTATTCGGCGTCGGCGGTGACATTTACGCCCCAACTTCTGCAATTTATGCTTAGGCATCGGCGTATGCCAATTTCCACTTAGGCTTCGGTGATTTTCCACTTCGGCTTCGGCCAATTTCCACGTCGGCGTCGGCTAATTTCTATTCGGCTTCGGCTAAATTCCACTTCGGCTTCGGCTATTTTCCATTTTGGCGTCGGCTGTGTTCTATTCGGCGTCGGCAGGTATATTTTTACTTCGGCGCCGACAACTTTTCACTTTTGCTTCGGCGTCGGCTATTTTCCATTCGGCGTTGGCCAATTTCAACCAACTTATGCTATGCTATTTTCCACTTCGGCTTCGGCTATTTTCCTTCGGCTTAGGCGCAGATGCTTCGGTGTAGGCTAACTTCTATTCGGCGTGGGCTAAAATTTTACTTCGGCTTCGGCTATTTTCCACTTCGGCGTGTGCTAATTTCTATTCGGCGTAAGCTAATTTCTAGTACCCATTATTTTATAGTAATAGTTAATTCAGTACTATTTCTTAGAGAGTATTCATACGCATATACACAATAAATATTCCGCTGTATACTCAAAACAGATTTGACATTTTAATTTACAGAGATAGAAGAGTCGATAAGCATAAAATATGTAGTTGGTAGTATGATTATAATAATATAACAAGTTAACCATACCTTTTATAATGAATGGTATTACTAGTGTAATGTCTAATGAAAATTTATTATGTGATTTCTAAACAATAATTTTGTAAAACCAATTTCATTGATTATTTTTAGTATTTTACAGAGTAAACTTCGTGCATAAAATGTAAATCCCTATGCGTCTAAATATCCCCAAATCGCAGCCAAAAATCCCAGAGCTTAACTTTCCCTGCTTTTTGCATACATAAAATAATTTAGTTTTGCCAACATAATATCCTCAAATGATTAATTACTTTTCCGCGTTTCAAAACAGTAACTCAGATCAGAAAAGGGCAACAATAATTTAACCAAAATTTAATTATTTCGCCAAATGGGAGTATTTTTTGATACTTCCGGATAGAAAACCAAATTCATTTAAAATGTCATGCCTCGAGACAGTTAGTTACTTCTCAGGTGAACATGTAGCTAATAAAAACATTGCATGTAGTTTAATAACTGCATGATCTCATTTCCGGGTGCTATTCATATATAAACACTAGTCTGACTTACTCAGTCGTGTGCAATTATTTTCTTGCGGTCACCTGGACACTACCGGATATTGATGTTGGTGCTGCAGACTAGCAGACTACACAGTTCCCTTCGTAAAATGAAAATTCCACTAGTACTCATTCTTTTCTTGTTTTCCATTAAGTCAAACTCAGTTCAATGTTTTACGGTTGAAGATTTGGATCCAATTCTTCGTTTCAACATTTCTGAAGTTAACGCAGAATGGGTACGTATTAAAAGTTTTGAAAGTAGTTTTTTAAAGTTGTATGTATTATTTATAAATATAATATCTTGTTTGCAAATCGTCAGGATTTTTACGCCAATCTTAGCAATTCTTTATCCGATCGCCGCGAATCGTGGAATGGAACAGACAAGAAAGATTGGAAATCTCTAGGAATCAAAAATAAAAAATTAAAAAAGACAACAGCTAATTTAACAGCTGAAATTATAGATTGGTTTGGAAATATGTACGAAATATCTATCGTCGACCGTGACGTGAACATAGATCTTGATATTTCATTGCTGCAATTCTTAGAAGAAGAAATGACGGACGGATTCAACTCTCCGAAAGCCAAATTTGAAATTTCCATTGGAATTTTTAGCTACAACGAAATACCTTTAAATTCTGCCATTCCTTTTCATCTAATGAGGTTTGAAGGAGACCTCCTTTATGCGAAATGCCCAGCCTTCGATATCTTCTTTGAGGGCGACACGTTATCATCTGCGATGCGCATTCATCCCCTACAATGTACTGTGAAACTGGATTCAAATTCAAGTTCAATTTCAGGTGTTGGTCTGCTGACTGAAAAAATAAAAGTGGATTGTTCCAAGGATTTCATTGCTTTCCCTTTCGACACAATGGAATGCAAACTCGGCTTCGCTTTCTCTGTCAAACATTTTTACCAGGGAAACCAACCACTGGATGAATTATTTTACATTAATGTTAAATTAAACCAAAAGTTTGAAGCAACGATTAATATAAATGATTACTACTTAGAAGATATGAAAATATATAATATTAGTCATTATGTAACTTTTTCTGACTCTGTTTCCACTGAACAACAATTCTCATGGAAACTGAGAAGAAAGCATGGCTATTATATCTACACTATCTACTTGCCAATTTCTCTACTTGTATTTGTTTGCTGGTTGTCATTTCTCCTGGGAAACTCTTACTCTGATGTGCAAATGAGATTAGGTCTTGTAGTAACTATTCTTCTGACTATGGTCACTGTCATTCAGGGTTTGAATCAATATGTTCCAAAAAGTCCCAAGTATAAGGCTTCGGATAATTGGTCATTCACTTCTGTCGGATTTGTAATTTCTGCAATGGTGGCGATTGTGGCAAATCGGGCACTCCTTTGGTGCCAGCCGGAAACCTCAGAAATCCCTCATGATAACCAAAATAAGGAAATTGAAATCATTCCGAATGTAGGCGATATTGAGGATCAATTTCAGAAGTTGCCTAGAAAATATAATCATGAGGCCGAAAATATAAGAGTTGGTAGAAACTGCGTTAGAAAATTCGGTCTGTGCAGGAAGTCTGTAGTTAATTTTGGCGAAAGAATAGCAAGACTTTTAAGAGGAAGGAAAATGATTTGGTACATTAGAGTAATGAACATTTGCTTTGCAATATTATTTCCTTTGATTTACATTTATTTTGCAATTACCCATATTGAAAAATACTGTTCACTTGAAAAATTCTGGGATGATAAGTATTTTGAAAGTATCACAGATTATACAGGACCAAATGCACCGAGCTTTTTGAAGTGGGATTAATGAATAGGACAACTACAAGTCTAAATGCAACAACGGGTATGAATACGATACGAAATGTGTGTCTGTAGTTCGTTGTGTCTATGTCATTTTAGTTCAGTTTTTTGGCTTATTCGACAGGCGGTCATAAATTCATTTGGCAATCAGGAATTTATTTATAAACAAAAAGCAAATTCCAAAGAAACGTTTATTTAGTTAAAACCTGAAAACTAATATTGTATTATTGTATACCCAAGTGAACGTTAACGAGAAGGTGTCCCAGTAACTGACTATGACTTGACTATCGTATTTGACAGTAACCTTTTTTGGAAATTCTCAAATGATCTAAAGCCACTCGTCCGACATCCATACAGTAAACAAGTATAATTTCTCGAAACTTTTACTATAGCAGTTTACTATAGGAATTAACACTTCACATTTTTGTCACTTACTTTAGGATATATATTCGCAATATATAACACACAAAAATACACAAATATTCCATTTCAAACGATGATAATCCTCAAATCGAAGGCAAAAATGTGAAACGTTCCTTATAAGTTCTATACATTAAGTTTCGAAGAATTCTTTAAAATTTACTGTATCGGTTGTAGGTGTAGTATCAGCACAATTATGGAAAGCCAGTTCTTCATTCACTCACATGACAAAAAGTATTTCGTTTCAAAGTCAAACCAGCAGTCAGACTTTTTGTTTACTAAACTAAATATGTAATATTTTCATACTCCAACACACAATTCCCGATAAAAATTTGGCAAAGAAATTTTACAAACATTGTTTTTCTATACGACTAGTTGATTAATAACGTAAATAAGAAGAGATCTTATTTACGTTGATGCTTCCAGCAACCGCGCGGAGAAAATTTTGAAAAAAGTGACCACGTGATACATGTATTAAGAGCCAAGTGGATGGAAGCCATGTATCACGTGCTAACAAGTACCGCCCACTTGAAGCTGGGCTCCTTCACTATACGACTTAGTATTTGTGACTTTACATAAGGGCCGTTAACAAAATTGGTTTTAAACTTAACCTCTAAAGTGAGTTGGTTTTTTTGGTTATGCTATGCCTTGTAAATATAGTAGGTATGTTATTTACATTCAACAGTATGTAGATATACAATTGATATAGTTATATGCACCTAGTGTATCTATTTGCTATCGCTTCAATAAGCTGAAATAATAATACAGTATCATCATTAACATACTGAATGTTGTTTCATGTCTGTTGTTCGGTAATTTATGAATACTCTACTCTATACTACTAAGTATTTGTGACTTAAGCTTTACATAACAAAATTGTTTTTCAGAGTATAAATGCGGCTTGCCGTAAATTATTTTCAGATGCCACATGCCGTAAAATACACAGCATAGACTGTTTAATGGTAACATTCAACTAATTGAAGGACCTAAAATATAATTTCGATCATATATTATAATAAATGATATTCGAGTATTTAAATAACATAAATATGTTAGTGAAATAACTGTTCTCCGTTTCATATTGCATATTATGATGACCGTGTTTGAGTATACCAAAATTTTTGCTTCACCACGTATGTTATCATTCCATTTCAATAAATAATAATTATTGTTGCGAAAGGTGTCCACTGAATATTGTTTCATACCATCATTGGTTTACTTTTATGATTATCATCTAAAATACATTTCAAGCTATGATTCTAACTGATCAAAAATCCATTGCTAATATTGCATTTCAACTGAGACCTGATGAATTTACTTTATTTTCTAGCAAAA
The DNA here is from genome assembly GCA_020055645.1 of Tomocerus qinae. Taxonomy (NCBI): domain Eukaryota; kingdom Metazoa; phylum Arthropoda; class Collembola; order Entomobryomorpha; family Tomoceridae; genus Tomocerus; species Tomocerus qinae. The sequence goes on along the minus strand of CM034546.1, from coordinate 48,936,592 downwards.
GATTTTCCACTGAAAAATGTTTGGTCAGTTGTCAGTGTCATTTATTGGTCAAAACTTTTGTGATTATTTTCAAAACAATTCATATTGCGCTGTCTACTGAATACAGATTTGACGTTTTGTTTACAAAGATAGAACAGTCTATAAGAATAATAATATATTATGTATTATGTAGTTGGTAGTATGATAAATAATATAAAAACTTACCTTTTATAATAATTGAGATTATTTGTGTAATGTATAATAAAGTTTATTAAGTGACTTCTAAACAATAATTTTTTTAAAACAATTTCATTGATTATTTTTAGTGTTTTACAGAGTAAACTTCAACTTCGTGCAATTTGTTCTAGATGATTTGTCAGATGCTTGCACTCACAGATAGTTCTAGGCTTACACAGCCAAACTGAGAGCAAATGCGGCAATGGTTTAGTATTATAATATAGTAAATACTACTTCAAATGGCATTTATATTACACCAACAACGACTGGCAACAACGAGGAGGAATATTTCTTCTGGTTCTGTGTGGGTATTTATTGGGTATCTTTGTACAAAATAGAGAAATATAATTTTGTTTGGGTGTAGTTCATCATCATACTAATGGACTAACTACATTGCTTGTCAGTGATGAAACTCAGCACCATATATTATGGAAACGCAAGTCCCTACAGGCATAAATCCCTAATCCCCAAATTGCAACCAAAAGTCTCAGTCACTCATTCCGTCGCTTTTCATTTTGTCTTCCTTCCATATAAAATAATTTATTTTTGCCAAAATAATATCTTATAATTAAAAAAACATAGTTCTCCGAGTTTCAAAGCAGTAATTCAGATCAGAAGAGTTCAACAATAATTGGCCAAAAGTTATTTACCTCACCAAATGGAAATAACCTTTCTATTCTACAGTATGGCACATTAAAAAGTACTCATAGGAGTTTGCATGTGTAAGGACTATAATATATATGGCTATTTTACTGTACAGACTAATAGAAAATCAACAAGAGGTGTAGCTCAAGAGTTCTTGAGTTACATACATATACCTCTTACAACCGTACCTCTTATAAGAGATAGGCTCTTCACACACCAGCATTGTACAAAAAAATCTTATCCAAAACCAAATAACACCAAAATTCATGATTTGGTTTGACAGTTGAGCCGGCATGCTACATGGTCGTCTCATCGGGCCTACTTTTTTGATGCAAAATGCAAATGTAAACGGAGATTAACATTGGCGATTGGATTTATTCATGGCACTGTATGTAACTTCATTGCTACTACGTCCAGTTAAATGAACAACTTTATTACCACAGATTAGAAGAGTGTCATTAATTCCAAGAAAAAATCATTAAATTATGAAAGAAGTGAAATAAATTCAAAATGTATGTTTGTGATAAAAAATTCAGAAAGGTTTATTAGTTGGACGATTTATATAATGCAGAAGTTTACTAGTAGTGACCAACTATAGTTTACAATTGCCATAACATTCCATCTTTTATCTGCTTTAGTACCACAATTCCTTCCAATTGAAATAAATAGGAGTGAAATTTTAACTATTATTTGTTTCAATTTAATGTTCAACTGATAATTTATTTGAATTTTCCAAACTTTTCACATTTCAAACTTAATTCCATCAAAACATGAAATAAACATAATAAATAGGTTACATAAAATTTCCATGATATTGGGCTAAGTGGCTTACACGCATCAATTATTCATTATTCCGCATCCTTAATTTGATACTTCTGGATTAGAAAACTAAATTCATTAAATATGCCATGTCTGCAGACAGTTACTTCTCTGGTGAACATGTAGCTAAATAAACATACTTACTTTTAATTTTATAATTAACATGCAGGACGTTATTTTGGGCGGAAGATAAACTTACAGATTCTTATATAAAGACTAGCTTGAACTATTCAGTCGTGTGCAATTCTTTTCTAGTGGACACTACTGGATTAACTCTCGTTGTTAGTGCTGCAGACTACAGAATTTTCTTCATAAAAATGAAAATTCCACTCTTACTTACTGTGTTCTTAGTTTCCATAAATTCAAACCCAGTACGATATTTAACGGATGGAGTAAATGATATGAGCCCTATTCTTCTCTCAAACATTTCTGAAATTAACGCGGAATGGGTACGTATTAAAATTTTTGAAACTTGTTTTTAAAAGTTGTATTATTATTTACTTATAGTATCTTGTTTCCAATCGTCAGGATCTTTTCGCCAATCATAGCAAGTCTTTATCCGATCGCGGTGAAATATTGTTTGGAACCGAATGGGATGCTCTGGACATCAAAATGACCAGGCTAAAAGAGAAAACAGTTAATTTAGCTAGTGAAATAATAGACTGGTTTAGACACGAGCACGTATCACCTACAATCGTCCATGACGTGAACATACTACTTAATGTGAAATTAATGGAATTTTTAGAAGAAGAAATGACGGAAGGATTCAACTCCCCGACAGCCAAAATTAAAATCGCTATTTACATTTATAGCAACACAAAAATCCCACTAAATCCTGAGATTCCTTTTCAACTAATTAGGTTCAAAGGGGATATTAAGAAACACGAAGTGAAATGTCCAACTTTCAATTTCGAATTCGAGGTTGCCACGATAGAAGACAACCCCGTTCTCTGTACACTGGTACTATCTTCAAATTCAGAGCAACACTTCTCATATATTGCGTTAGAACCTGTAAAAGTAAAATTGGATTGCATAAAGGATTTCACCGCTTTCCCCTTTGACACAATGGAATGCAAACTCGACTTCAGTTTCTTCATCCAAAATTACCACAGATCCGATTTTCCGAATTTAATTAATTATAAATCAGGTCCAGGGGATATTGTCGCGATTAATATAAATGATTACTACTTGGAAGATATGACAATACATGATACAAGAGAGGATGAATATGAAAATTATAATGACGTTCGGACTAGCAAAAAAATATCATGGAAACTGAGAAGAAAGCATGGCTACTATATCTACACTATCTACTTGCCAATTTCTCTACTTGTATTTGTTTGCTGGTTGTCATTTCTCCTGGGAAACTCATACTCGGATGTGCAAATGAGATTAGGTCTTGTTGTCACTCTTCTTCTGACTATGGTCACTGTCATTCAGGGTTTGAATCAATATATTCCAAAAAGTCCCATATATAAAGCTTCGGATAATTGGACATTTACCTCTGTCGGATTTGTAATTTCTGCAATGGTGGGGATTGTAGCAAATCGGGCACTCCTTTGGTGCCAGAAGGAAGCCATAGAAACCCCTCACGATAAACAAAATAAAGATTTTGAAATGATTCCGAGTGTTGGCGATGTAGAGGACCATTATCAGCAGTATTGCAGAAAGTATATCCATGAGGCCGAAAATATAAGAGTTGGTAGAAACTTCGTTAGAAAATTAGGTATGTGCAGGAAGTATGTAGTTAATTTTGGCGAAAGAATAACAGTAATTTTAAAAATGAGAAAAATTATTTGGTATATTGGAGTCATGAACATTTGTAGTGCCGTATTATTTCCTTTAATTTACATTTATTTTGCAATTACTCATATTGAAAAATACTGTTCACTTGAAAAATTCTGGGATAATAAGTATTTTGAAAGTGTAACAGATTATACAGGACCCAATGCACCAAAATTTTTGGCTTCGGAGGAATACGACTATGACTCAATAAAGCAATATGAATACAACAGCAACAACGAGTCGTTGTTCAATTTCTACTCTAAATTAAAATAATGACGCATTTAGAAAGATTTTGGTTTTTGGATTCTTTACTATCTATTTTTTGCCTTAGGATCAGCAGCAATTCCACAAAGTGATGAATTTAAAATTCAGTTATAATTTTATCTTATAAATTATTATTCTATGCTAAATACTTTCAACCTATTATTTCTATAATTCTATCTGGAAATATTTTACTGTGTATTATGGTATTTTGAGAGAGTAATAAAATTATTATTAATACCCTATAAAGTATTGTGTTTACATAAAACCCTCCATACCTCTACAGTTTTAACATATTATAATATTATGGATAAGCACAATTGTTAAAATCAAACGTAACTAAAAGTAATACTGTTGGCTTTAAGATTCACTTTGGCAAAAAATTGGTGGGACTAAGAGATAACTAAAGTTGGCAGCTGGTACTTGAAGTGTAAGGTTGTATGTGTAATTGTCCGTATAATTGTGAAGATTTTTGTAAGAAAAAGTGAGGTAGTGAGGTTGGAGAGATAATTTTTACATCTGTGTGTCCCTAGAGTTTCGGACTATTCGAATATTAACGTGAACTGATAGTGAATTTTCTAAAAAGTGTAATTTTTCTGAAAAACCGTTTGGGAAGAAGTTAAGCTCCGGAAATTATGGCCTAGGATTTGCATAGGGGGTTATTTCGGCGTTTCTGGAAGGCAGAGGGGCGATAAGTTGCAGCGGCTGGCGCTACATTGTGTTCTTTCTTGCTAATTATCGAAATAATGTGACGAACAAATGGACGACGGAGAGTTTTTCTTACTAGCAACTTGTCCGATATATCTCTCAACACACTTACCTTCCTCTTCCGCAAACACAAACATTCAGTCAGTGTATAAGTGAAAAAGGTAGGGGGGCACATAGGTAACATACATATACACACACAGCGAGTTTTGGTTGAGTCCTAAATGTACGAAATGCTGGCTGCCAACAAGGTTTCGACTGGGAAATACCACTAACGGGAAGTTTCCCATTTCCCACTGGGAAATGTGGGTATCAAAATGGAGTGGGAAATGGGTAGTGTGGGAAATAGAGCCAAAGTTGCGCCAAAATTCAAATATTTTGGCTTTATTTCCCATATTTCTCACTATTTCCCATTGACCACAATTTCCCGCATTTCCCGGACGTCCAACAAACAGGGGTGGGAAATGGGAATATTCGTAACTCTGGCTGCCAACCCCCCAAGTATAAGAATACTTTGGGTAACTTCTGTGAATATATTATAGATTCCGCTGTCTATACTGTAAGGTCTATCACAGTTATAGCTTATAAAGCAAAGAAAAATTCATGGTATGATATAATCTAACATTTTTGCTGACCTCTCTGTAGCAAAAACTAGATAAGTAACTAAATATGTGTACCTGGGCCTACCCCTTTTTGTCCACAAATTATTTTTAGAAATCACTTTTTGTCAACACATAGTAAGATGTGCCTATACCGTGGCGGACATTACCTAATAAGTAAAAATTTGGTCAGTTGGCTAAAAAATGAAATTGTCAAAATGTATTTTAATTTTCTCTTAAAATTTACTTGAGCCTATTTACATATGTGGTCAACATTTGTGGCGTATATGTGCGAAATGTTATTTCATTTCCAGTTATAGGAGTGTCCTGGCAAGTCGTTTGGCATAGGGAAAGGGCTGTACCCTTCGTCGTTCGTTCGACATCGTATCTAGTGTAAGCATATTATTATAACATTTATTCTGAAGTAGTTAGTTATTCTGTTTGTGGATGAATATTACACGTTATTTGTAATGTCAATGTATGTAATTAAAATTGACAGATGCTATGGGGCAATGTTCGAAGAGTGTATTTGAATAAAATCTTATCAATCAATCAAAGAGATAATTAAAGGTGGCATAAAGTAGGCCCCGATAAATACATGGAGTTAGTTGAAAACTAAATGCGTGGCTATAATTAGTTGTGTGTACCTCATCTTATATTGCAGCTTTTTTTATACCTAAGTGACGGTTAATATGATATTTTAAATGATTGTAAAACATATTTTATAAAAACATTATTTACTAATTTCCAGGATGTAATCAATTAACGGTTAAATAATTTACTATTAAATAACACTTAAATAAATTGCAAAAACTGTTATAAAGTAATACCAAATAACTCATTCCATAATTTCTTATATTTGTTTATACTAATTTAAATTTAATTTAGTACCCTCACCGTCGCGTCCACATACATTAAATCCATTAATAACCTTAACGTGCTAGTGAAATATATTAGGTGGGTGTGATTTATGTATCAATAAAATAAAATGACTAATGTTGCGTACCTACTGCCAGCCCCCATGTAGGACGGCATATTTTATTTAGTAAGTCGTCCACCTCTTATGATAGAATACTGATTAACTTAACATAAGTATTCATCTAAGATTGTCAGCCTCATCAGCCTTTTGTAATTCTTAGGAAACTACAATTATTATTGCTATACGCTTTTATGTTGTTACTACTTCTTGTTTTTACTCCTATTAAAAGTTGTCATATACATTCTAAGGTATGAAACTTGTAACTGCATTTGATGTATTATTAACTAAAGAAAATCCATCATAATACGATCTTGTTGCCCAATTAATTGTGCGTTCACAAATAAAAATGAGTACACAGAGTACAATTCCAATGAGGAATATAGCCAGCACAGGATAAAGCACATCAATAGATATAGAAGAAATTTTCCTAAATTTCTTTTTAGCATTTTCCTGAATTAGAACAGACATCATTGAAATGGCGTTGGGAATTGATTTTAATAGCTCTGTCTTTACTTTTAAGTAAACTTTTGCCATATCAAGCAGAATGTTATTCCTGCTATTAAGATTTTTCCATCTGTTGTAAATTCCCGACTCGTAAAGATAAGAAAGCATAGTACGAAACGACCGTGAGAAATATCCTCTATTCATTTGCCATGGTACTCTCGTAAGAAATGTATTGATATCAGAACCCACGAATGTTTCGTGGTCTTCAGAAAAAGCAAGAAATGCCGACTGTAAAGTGGATATCTCTTCCTCCTCACCCAGAAAAACAAAAATTTTGGGTAAAGTCAAATTTTCGCTATTTCCCATTATTTTTTGGTTGAAGATTGTTGCTACAGCCAAATCTACAGGCTGGGAACCTTTGAGAAAAATTAAAATCTTCTGTAGATGTTCATAATATTTCGGGTGGGGACCGCTAATCATTTCTGGAAGGATCCCATCTTTCAACATAGACATTTGAGTGTCAGTGACATTCGCATATGAAGACGAAGTAAAAATCGGGTATGGACCATTTGTTATTTCTTCAATTTTTTTAGGAACGTTGATCTCTGTGCCTTTCGTTAGAAATGAGAACAACTTCCCTTTGTAGGCACCCGTTAAAACAATAGCTGTCATTATCCACACACAATAAACAATCATTGTCTGATTTGAATTGTATGCTCTTGAATGATGAACTATAGCTCTGCTATGACTTTGCTCTAAATATACAGTCAGCAGTTCAAATAACGCAACTCCAAAAGTTCCATGTTCATAACTGACAAACGTAGAAATAAAAGATTCCCAGTCCCTGATTCCATTTCTTGTACATTTTGTCCAGGTATGAAAAAGTTTGATAATTATCAACGTCACTAAGAGACTGATATATATCCCAAGCCAAGTGTCATTGGAAAGTGGAGACTGTAGAGCATTTACATTGTGTCCTGAATTTTCTGTGATGACCAATGAGCGAAAGCAAGAAAATGTTTCCGCTGCTGACAGCCATACATGTCTTTCACTAAACAAACCAAAAAATATTGTAAGCAAATTTAATTATTTGATTTTTATCCATTTATTTGAAAGCTTTTATAATACTAGCAGGGTTTTCGCCAAAAGATTTGCCAAATGGCTGGCAAACTTTGTTGTAACCGGCTAAAATAAGCAGATACTATACTTTATGCTTCTAAACGATGGGAAATACAAGATTTAAAATCCTTAAAGATTTAAAATTTAAATTTTATTCTGTTTGGTTGTTTTATACGATTTTTTTGTAAAATCAACTTTAATCAATCCCTCATAATGAGAAAACATATTTTAGCACGTTTATACTTTTCGGCTTGATTTTTTCAGCCGAGTATACTATCATCTATAATATAATCGCAGACTTGGAAATAATTACCGATCTATCTATATTTGTCTTGGAGGAGAGCTTAGGAAACCTGCATATATCACGTAACGCAAAACCCAACTTCCACATATCGTCTGCTTAATATTACAAGGTAACAAGCCATTTTATCATGGCTGCTACAAAGTAACAAACCATTTTATCATGGCAGCGACAAGGTAACAAACCACATCATTTGTTACCTTGTAATGTTAAGCAGACGATATGTAACCCAAGTGCTGACTGCAACACTTTTGAGTATATAGTTGTACTCATAGAATTTGTACGTTTTTTTCAAAATCCCTGGAGGAATCTTATTTTTCCGATTAAAAAAAAGCTTTTTAGTGTGGTTTTTTTCAAAAATGCTCTTCAATTGTTCCCTGTATTTTATGCTACGATCTATCGTTATTATTTTGGTTTAGGAAATTCTTTTATAGCAGAAAGTTGGGGCTGCAGCTATATTTTCCAACCCCTGTAGAAATAAAAGTATTAATTTAAATATACTTTGCATATTTAAAAAAGTTAACAAAGTTAACATAATAACCTAAGGGATCTTTTCAAAATTGTTTACATTACTGCTTTGGGAGGCCTGTTGAATCTCTCTTAACTGCTAGGTTTGCCCCTTAGCTGGGATCACTAGTATCGTATAAAAACTTACCCAGATCGTCGGCTTAGAAAAACTGAGTTACTCATTGCATTTGCAAATATTCTGCTATTGATGTGCGCTACTATGTCTAAAGAGTTTTTCAATTGACAAGATGACTCAATAATACTGTAGTTGAAAACTTTGCTCAAAATATGAAGAGTACACATTTCCTTTCCAGGAAGATATAATCCCGTCTCATATACGCTACACGTCCGCAAAGATTTCCTTAATGCTACAATTCCTGGTGTAAATGGCAATCCATCATCCACAACTCCTCCAAGTTGATTTTTGTGAACTGTCTTCCATAATGAACGAACTGAAGCAATAGATAGACCGCTTTCATGCAAAGAAAAATACATTTTACTGTTACATGCTTTTTTGGGTTTCGTACATATCAATTGTAATTCCCGGTCAACATGGAAGTAAATACTAGTTATTTTCATTGAATTAATATTAGTGTACAAAAATTCAACATATTGGTTATGCATAAATTGCTGAACAGAATTTCTTTTAATTTCTGCATACACAAAAAATACAAAAGTTGGATCTTCATTGGCATACACTAAAGAATTCATGTCTTCAAATTGTATCACAACATTTTTAATATTACTGCTATTAACAAAATAAATTTGTGCGAAGCACGGAGAAAATTTCGAGTTTCTAAACACATTTTTTGGGTATTGGTCTTCAGAAATATTTAATTTAACTTGGTTGCTGTAGCGTCTATTTAACTGCTTCAATGGATTGTCTATAATGAACGGAGTTAATTGGGAATGCAGAGAGTACAACTCAAAATAATTTTGCAGACTAATTTTCCATTGATATTTATTGAATTCCCCAACAAATCTCACTAGACAGTCTGATGTCAACTCAAGTAGACTTAATTTACCCGCATTAAATTCACATTTTATTGATGGATAAACTTGAAGTGCTGTAAATATCAACGTTAGGGAACTGTGAAGCAATCTGCTCATTTTGAAGATAGAAATTCTTCTGTAGTAGTTTCAGGAATAGTTGACAATTTATATCTTCGTATGCTAAGGTTATTCAATGACAGGGACTTGGCCTTAAACTTAGTATGTTATTGAATGAACTCAACTAAACAAAATTCGATCAGAGTTGAATAGACCCGACCCACTCTCTAATACCATGGGCTTCACGTGTAAATACCTTGTTTACATTGTTCCAAAAATTTTACATACAATATACGTACAATGTTATTAAATAATATTCCTCATGCTACATAATAATATTATCTTTATTGATGATTGAAACTTTTGGATAAAAATTAAAGACACGCTTTACTTTCTAACTAATTTTCGTATTTGGACCACTATTATGTTCTTCGAGCTTTTGTGTTAATTGAAAGGCCCTATATACTTATGAAACAATTTATTACACTGATGATAGGGAGCTTATGTATGTTACAATACTATTCAAAATAGGAATTCCAAGTATTTAGCACCATTTTGCAATTGTATGTGTTTCAATACAGTTTTGATTGTTGTGTTTTTAGATTAGAATACGAAATGAGCTAATGATATCCAAACTTACTTTTTAGCAACCGAACAAATAATGAAATACTAGTTTTTTGTTTGCTATTTACATATATAGCCAAGGTAGGTCGGTACCAAAACATAATTAGCAGTCAGTGAATGAAATTGACAGTTTTGGCGCCAGATTGGGTTATGTACATTCACACTAAGTACTTTAATTACAATAGGAAGTAGCTTAACTATATAACAGATTGTACCCTGCTGACATTCATAGCTACTTAGCATCAAAAACCAAAAATGAAATTTTTGGGTGTGCCCCATTTACTTTAATTTATATTTAAAACCATTTTTGTTCCTGGCTTAGAATTTATGGCTCCATTAGTATCGCTTAATATTTGATGGTCATTCTATGCATTATTATGCTTATAATATGTGAATGTCTCATGTTGCTGAAAAGTAGTTATGGTTATGATTAAGTATTGTATTGTATTACTTTATTGTGTTTCTCAGACGAACGTCTACATACACAAAGTTAATTTTAGTTAGACATAATAATTTAATATGAATTCAAAATATTGTTACCTATGTTAATATTAGTAATTTCAGTAATTATAGTAAATTGATTACATTTAATTTTAAATATGTTGCACTTTTCACTATTCTAGGTTCTCTTAATTTCACTTGATCTATTACATACCTTTTTCGATGACACTTTACAATTGAGTTTTTTTAAATTTTACTTAAATAATAATATTAGTTATGATTATGATTAAGTATTCAAACTTCTTTCTATTTCTCATTCGAAATTTTTTAACGTTCAAAAATATTTTGAGGGATCGACATCATAAACCATGTATTATGTGTTATGCTCGGCACTGTACAAGTCCAAACACAACCATTATTAATATTAACGCAGAAAATAAAACTGCTTTCAGTACCATCGCTTCCAGGGAACAAAAAAACTTTTTTTCCTTTCTCTTTTTGTGCCTTTTTTATAAAAAAGGTAGGAGTAAGATTCTAATAAAGCCTTTTTTGATGTAGCAGCGTGCCCCATTTACTTCCACTTTACATGTAAATAAATTTAAAAAGGTAAAAAGTACCGCTTTATTAGAAAAAGTAGTACTTTTTATCTTTTTGTAAAAAAGGAGTACCTTTTTTGTTCCCTGAGAGCACCCTGCATTTTATTAGCTTTTTATCTTCAAGCAATAAGCAGTGCATTAAAATGATTTTTCTTTTAAGAAATGAAAATTTTCACAGAATTTGATGTATTGTTAACAATAGAAAATCTTCCCCATGCCATTTTTGCAAAATTAATTGTGCGTTCACAAATAAAAATTATTACACAAAATACAATTGAATTGAGGAATGAAGCCAACACAGGATATAGCACATCAATGGATATAGCAGAGATTTTCTTAATTTTCTTTGTAGAATTTTCCTGGGTAAGAACCGACATACTTGATATTGTATTGGGAATCGAGTTTAACTCTGTCTTTATTTTTAAGTACACCTTTGTCATATCTTGCAGAATGTTATACCTGTTATTAAGATTTTTCCATCTGTTGTAAATTCCCGATTCGTAAAGATAAGAAAGCATAGTACGAAACAATCTTGTAAAATAGCCTCTATCCATTCGCCATGGAATTCTCATGAGAAAAGTATTGATAGGGTAGCCCAAAAATGTTTCGTAATCTTCAGAAAGTAAACGAAATGTTGAGTGTAAAAAGGATATCTCTTCCTCCACACCCAGAAAGACAAAAATCTTGGGTAAAGTCATATTTTTCTCATTTCCTTCAATTTTTCGATTTAGCAACGTAGCCGTAGCCAAATCCGCAGGCCGAGAACCTTTGAGAAAAATTAAAATGTTTTGGAGGTTTTCATAATATTTTGGGTGAGATCCGCTTATCATTTCTGGAAGAATTCCATCTTTTAGCATGGACATATCCATTTTACCAGAGTTAGTTAAATTTGCATAAGCTGACAAAGTAAAAATTGGATAAGGGCCATTTGTTATATCTTCAATTTTTTTAGGCACGTTGATCTCAGTGTTTTTCGTTAGAAATGAAAACAATTTCCCTTTGTAGGCTCCCGTTATAACAATAGCGGTCATTATCCACACACAATGAATAACCATTGTCTGATTTGAATTGTAACTTCTTGAATGATAAACTATTGTGCTGCCATGACTTTGTTCTAAGTATACAGTCAACAGTTCAAATAACGTAACCCCAAAAGTTCCATGTTCATAGCTGACAAAAGTAGAAATAAAAGATTCCCAGTCCCTTACTCCATTTCTTGCGCATTTGGTCCAGGTATGAAAAAGTTTGATAATTATCAACGTCATTAACAGACTGATAATTAAGCCAATCCAAGTATCACTGGAAAGTGGAGATTGTAAAGCGTTTACATTGTGTCCGGAATTTTCAGTGATGACCAATGATCGAAAGCAAGAAAATGTCTCCGCTGCTGACAGCCATACATCTCTTGTACTACATAAATAAAAAAAGCAATAAAAATTGTTTATTATAATTACAATGACATGTAGTGAAAACATCATGGAATGAATTTTTGCTTATAAAATAATTTACCTAGATCTTTGGTCTAAAAAACCTAAATTGCTCATTGCATTGGCAAAGACTTTGCTGTTGATGTGCGCCACCAATTGAAAAGGGTCGTTATTTTGATATGGGGTTCCATAAACGCTGTAGTTAAAAACCTTTCCCAGAATAACATGCGTACAAACGTTTTCATAGAGAAGTAATCGATTGTAGTATACACTACAAGACCCCATTTCCAACATTTTTTTATATTTGATTAATACTTCACTAAATCGCATTGCGTCGTTCACAAATCCTCCTAATTGATTTTTATGGACTGATCTCCAAATAAAACGGACGGACGCAATAGATTTTTCTGATAACGACAAATAGATTGCCTTTTTACACAAATTTTTAGGTTTCGTGCAGATCAAATGTAATTCCTTGTCGACATGGAAATAAATACTGGTTATTTTATTACTGTACAAACTGTTATATAGAGACTCAACATTTATATTGTGCATAAATTGCTGAACAAAATTTCTTTTAATTTCTGCATACACAAAAAATACAAAAGTTGGATCTTCATTGGCAAGTACAAGAGATGCTATATATTCCAACGATGTCACCATATTTGCAATATTACTGCTGTTGGCAAAATAAACTTGTGCGAAGCATGGGGAAAATTTTGAGTTTCTAAACACATTTTTGGGGTTTTCATCTTCAGTAGTATTCAGTTGAACTTGTTTGCTGTAACGTCCGTGTAATTGTTTTAATGGATTATCTATTATGAACGGAGTTAATTTGGAATGCACAGAGTACAACTCAAGATAATTCTGTAGATCTATTTCCCATTGATAATCATTGAATTCCCCAACAAATCTCACTAGACAGTCAGATGTTAGGCTAAGTAGATTCAATTTTCCTGTATCAAATTCACATTTTACTAATGGATAAAATTGCAGCAATATGAATATCAACATTACTGAATGGTTCATTTTTAAAATCACAACTTTTTAGCAACACAAGAGAAGGAAAATGGACCCTGAGGGTATTTAAGTAATGGCTAATGACCGTTATATTAAATGGAAATGACTAGGCCTTAAACATGTTCTTCTATCAATGATCAAATTTTAATGAATTCGATAAGCCTTCGAAACGATGTTTAATATCCTTACTCACTAAATCCATGACCACGCTTCATGTAGATGGAAATACCATGTTTAGGTACAATGTTCCAAGGAAAACTTGTTAATTTATTATGCACTTAATCATTTACCCTATATGCAATATATATTGTATATTTACCCTGTTTAAATAGCCAATTTCTCATTTCTTTATGGCTTAGTTTTAAAAGTTTATTGCATGATAAAAGCAAATGCATGCATTAGTTCGCAAACTAATTTTAGTTTTTAACTATTCTCTGATATTTTATGCAATTCAAAAGTTCCTTTATGAAATTATTTATTTCAATCATAAAAGTAAGCATACGTGGGTTGAATGTTAGCCTATTATTATTCACAATAGCCATTTCAAATGTGTCAGTCATTTTATAGTTACAGTATCGTTGTCATTATTGTGTCAAAACTTTGGACTGTGAATAAGAAATGACATAATATATTGAATGTTTCACATACTATTTTTACAGCGAAACTAATAATTTACAAACTTCGATGTTCACAACCATGAAATATTTAGTCATTTTAAGCACAATAGTTACAATTCTATATTTGCCATTAGCTTTTTTGTCAACCGGGTTAGTAGTTAAGACCATGCTTACTTGTCAGTATTATCTAATTACGGCTAAAAACCTTTTCTACCTTACATTTCACAAAGAAACAGTTAAAAATATGTTAAACCTCTACATAATAATCAAATGCACATGAACATTGCACATACCTACATTAGATTTACGTATTTTAACCTTCCCTGCCTTACATTTTCGCCTTCAATGGAATAAAATGTCTTCAAAATAGGTATAAACTAGAAAATTAAGCATTAATAACCCCTTAGTGAATACCCTCAAGGAGAATACATTTTGTCAAAGTGTATCTGTTCTTCTTTTAATTTTACAAGAGAAGTCGAAATCAAAACCTAAAATCAATAAGAGTTTTTAATCCCGCAATCCCTCCCATTTAAAATGGCAGTATAGTTCATAAATTAATAAGAGAAATGTTTCTTTTAGCACACTTTGATTTACAATCTAGAGAAAAATAGAAGAAATTTTTATGTTCAAAAATATTTTGAGTGACATCATAAATAAACCACACAATATTTATTATGCTCTACACTGTACAAGTTCAAGCACAACCATTATGGATATTAACGTAGAAAATATCTGTAAAACTGTTTTTCAGTAACAGCGCACCTAGCATTTTATTAGCTCTTTATCTGCAATCAGTAAGCATTTGCATTAAATGATGCATCTTTTAAAGAAAGAAAAGTTTCACAGAATTTGATGTATAGTTTACAATAGAAAATCTTCCCCATGATATATTTGCGAAGCTAGTTGTGCTTTCACAAATTAAAATTATTACACAGATTAAAATTCCATTGAGGAATGCAGCCAACACGGGATATAGCACTTCAATGGATATAGCAGAGATTTTCTTAATTTTCTTTGTAGAGGTTTCCTGGGCAAGAACCGACATAATAGAGATTGCATTGGGAGTCGTGATTATTTCTGTGTTTACTTTTAAGATCACTTTTGCCATATCAAGCTTAATGTTATTCTTGCTATTAAGATTTTTCCATCTGTTGTAAATTCCCGATTCGTAGAGATACGAAAGCATAGTGCGAAACAATCTTGAAAAATAGCCTCTATCCATTCGCCATGGAATTCTCATAAGAAAAGTATTAATAGGGGTACCCAAAAATGTTTCATAGTCTTCAGAAAGTGCCAGAAATGATGATTGTAAAAAGGATATCTCTTCCTCCTCACCCAAAAAGACAAAAATTTTGGGCAAAGTCATATTTTTGTCATTTCCTTCAATTTTTTGATTTAGCAATGTGGCTACAGTCAATTCTGCGGGCCGAGAACCTCTAAGAAAAACTAAAATGTTTTGGAGCTTTTCATAATACTTTGGGTGGGAACCGCTCATCATTTCTGGAAGGATTCCATCTTTCAACATGGACATCTCCGTTTTACCAGAGTTAGTTAAATTTTCATAGGCTGACGAAGTAAAAATCGGGTAAGGGCCATTAGTTATATCTTCGATTTTCTTAGGAACGTTGATCTCGGTGCCTTTCGTTAGAAATGAGAACAATTTCCCTTTGTACGCTCCCGTAATAACAATAGCTGTCATTATCCACACACAATGAATAACCATCGTCTGATTTGAATTGTATGTTCTTGAATGGTGAACTATTGTATTGCTATGACTTTGCTCTAAATATACAGTCAGCAGTTCAAATAACGTAACACCAAATGTTCCATGTTCATAACTGAAAAAGGTAGAGCTAAAAGATCTCCAGTCACTTTGTCCATTTCTTCCACATTTTGTCCAGGTATGAATAAGTTTGATAATGATTAACGTCACTAAGAGACTGAAAAATACCCCAAGCCAAGTTCCCGCAGATAGGGGAGCATGTAAAGCGTTTACATTGTGTCCGGAGTTTTCAGTGATGACCAATGAGCGAAAGCAAGAAAATGTTTCCGCTGCTGACAGCCATACATGTCTTTCTCTAAACAAACCAAAAAAGCAATTAAAAATTATTTAATATAAATGAGGTCTAGTAAAAACATTATGGTATGAATTTTTGTTTATAAATTAATTTACCGGGATCTTCGGTCTAAAAAACCTAAATTGCTCATTGCATTGGCAAAGACTTTGCTGTTGATGTGCGCAACCAATTGAAAAGGGTCGTTATTCTGATGCGTAGTTCCAAAAACGCTGTAATTAAAAACTCTTCCCAAAATAAGATTTGTACAAACTTTTTCATAGAGAAGTAATCGATTGTAGTATGGACTGCATGACCCAGAATCCAACATTTGTTTAAATTTGATTACTGCTTCATTAGATCTCAGTCCGTCGTTAACAAATCCTCCTAATTGATTTTTATGGACCAATTTCCAAATTGAACGGACGGAGGCAATAGATATGTCTTTTTCTGATAGCGAGAAATACATTGCTTTTTGACACAGATGCTTAGGTTTTGTGCAGAGCAAATGTAATTCCTTGCCAACATGGAAATAGATACTCGTTAATTTATTACTGTACAAACTGTTATATAGAAACTCAACATTGAAATTATGCATAAATTGCTGAACAAAATTTCTGTTAATTTCTGCATACACAAAAAATACAAAAGTTGGATCTTCATTGGCAAGTACAAGAGATGCTATAGATTCCAACAATTTCACCACCTTCCCAAAATTACTGCTGTTGACAAAATAAACTTGCGCGAAGCATGGAGAGAATTTTGAGTTTCTAAACACGTTTTTTGGGTTTTCATCTTCAGTAGTATTCAATTGAACTTGTTTGCTGTAACGTCGGTGTAATTGTTTTAATGGATTATCTATGATAAACGGAGTTAATTTGTAATGCACAGAGTACAACTTGAGATAATTCTGTAGCTCTATTTCCCATTGATAATCATTGAATTCCCCAACAAATCTCACTAAACAGTCTGATGTCAGGCCAAGTAGATTCAATTTACCTGTATCAAATTCACATTTTACTGATTGATAAAATTGTAGCAATGTGAATATGAACATTACTGAATGGTTCATTTTTAAAATCACTATTTTTTAATAGCCCAAGAGTAGGAAAATGGAGGCTGTGTATATCTGAGTGATGAATAAACACCGTTAATATTAAATGGCAGGACTTGGCCTTAAACTTGTTCTTCTATTCAATGATCAAATTTCAATAAAGCTGATAATCTTTGAAACGAGGTTTTAATCCCCACTAATGCCTCACTAAATCCATGACCATGCTTCATGTAAATGGCAATACCATGCGTAGGTACAATGTCCTAAGAAAAATTTGTTAATTTATTATGCAGTTACTCATTTACGTTATATGTAATGTGTTTAATAGCCACACGTCTTATTTCTTTATGTTTTAGTTTTAAAAGTTTATTGCATGATAAAAGTAAATGCATGCAACAGTTTGCAAACTAATTTTAGTTTTTAAATATTCTCTGATATTTTATGCAATTCAAAAGTTCCTTTATAAAACTATTTATTTCATTCATAAAAGTAAGCATATTATGTGGGCTGAAGTTGTGCCTATTATTATTCACAATAGCCATTTTAAATGTGTCAGTCATTTTATAGTTACAGTAATCGTTGTCCTTATTGTGTCAAAACTTTGGATTGGGAATAAGAAATGACGTATTGAATGTTTCACATACTATTTTTACAGCGAAACTAATAAATTACAAACTTTGATGTTCACAACCATTAAATATTTGGTCATTTTAAGCACAATAATTTTAATTCTATATTTAATATTAGCTTTTCTGTCAACCGGGTTAGTAGTTAAGACCATGCTTACTTGTCGGTATTATCAAATTACGGCTAAAAACCTTTTATACCTTAAATTTCACAAAGAAACAGTTAAAAATATGTTAAACCTCTACAAAATAATCAAATGCACATGCACATTGCACATACATTAGATTTACGTATTTTAACCTTCTCTACCTTACATTTTCACCTTCTGTTAAATAAAATGTATTAAAAACCCCTTAGTGAATACCCTCAGGGAGAATATATTTTGCAAAGTGTATCTGTAAGTGTAGTCGAAATCAAAAGCTAAAATATATAATAGTTTCTAATCCATCAATCCCTCCCCGTCCCATTTAATTCCAATATATATAATTCATAAATTAATTAAAAAAATATTTCTTTTAGGACACTTTGAATTACAATCTAGAGAAAAATAGAAGACAATGGATACAGTACCAGATAAAGATCAGAAAACAATTTAAAAATAAAATCATAATGAATATTTTTAAAACAATAACACATACGACATGTAATTATTTACTTTTGGAAACCATTATTGTGTAACAAGACATTATTAAGTAAAAACTTAGTATTACTAGTGAGTCACGATACAAGTTGAGATGATTTATTAGACCATAAGCATTTGATCCTGACTGAATCCATTTGACTTCAACAAGCATGTCTACCCTTACAAAAATATTCCACTATTTCTTTTCAGTTTTTAACTAGATTCAGTAAGAAATTTTTGGCCCAGTAAATATTTAGTTACATTCTAGTAGCCAACAGTAACGTGCATAAATAGTATAGCAAAATAGTAGCATGAATTTAGTGGGAAGTAAATTTGGTGAGAAACAGCTACAAGATTGTTGTAGAAAACTAAGCTGAATTAGCAAGTAAAATTGGTAAGCTGATTTGGTTGAATATCACATTAAATTGATGAAACATTGCACCTTGTGGATGTCACTCTGATGGATATGATATGATTGCCCCCATGTTAGTAAACCTTAAAATGCAATGCTAGAACTAATAGGGCCGAATTAACTGTCAATGCAAATTAATTAAATGCAATCAATATGAATCAACTTAATTTAATCCATTTCAACATTATTCGGAATAACACAAACGACTTCTTCGTAGCTGGCATAATTGTTTGCATTCATACGTACAACAACATTGTCAATATCTTTTAACGGTAACCAAACATTTCTACACTCTATTTCTTCAATAACAAAAACATGTTCCATAATAATATTACCATATGTAAACGGGTGTGATCTCAAAAGATTAACTAATACATAAAACATCCTACTTAAAGAATTTTCAAATATGCCAATTATTTTTACAAAGGAATTGCATTTGGTGACACAATAACTGTTAGTATATCGTTTGTTTTCATCATGATTTCCAGTACAAAGTCGAATGCCTTTGTGCAAAATAGAATTATACTCTCTGTCAACTTGATCCAGTAAGCCGTTATCATCGATACATATTTGACAAGGTTGGCATTTTCCTAATCCAAGAGTGGAGCATCCGTCACTTAAGACTTTCTTTAAGTCAGGATATTTATCTAAAATACGGTCTATAACGACGGCATTCGTATGTAAATCCAAATTATCAAATTGCAGAGATTTTAACATGCCATATTTCTTTAACACTTGAGTCTGGGAATGACGATATCCTTTTACAAAGTCTTTAATGACTTTGTTATACGTTTCGTATGGGAACATAGAGGTAGTCCACAGAGGTCCAAATTTTCTTACAGTTTCTGCTAAATGAAGAATCTGGTGAACGTTGTAACTCATTTCGTGTATTCCATAAAGGTCTTGGTAGTCTTTAACAAATATTTTTAATTCTTCAGCAGTACTGTCGATGACATCAGCTTCTATCTTTGTTTTTATAAGTGTCCAAATTGAGCGGCTTAAACGTAAAAAGTTTTCCATGTAGGGTGCTGACAAAGTGTCTGAAAGTACAACAATACCATAATACAGCAACCAGTTTCGCCACTGGTGGGCTTTCCAAGAGTTTCTCTTGAAAACACTTTGTGGTCTCCTTGTAATAACAGATGGTGGAGTCAGCGATAGAATGCGAGCAGTTAAAACGTTGTCTTTTCCATAAAGGGAGTACGGCTGGCTACGATTTTTTGGGGACATCCACATAGTCATCATATTTTGCACTACTCCAATTAATACGCTATGCATGTAATCAATACTGAAGTTTTCAACAGTACAGAAATTCTTTAGCAAAGTTAGAGGAGAAACTGAACACAATCCTTTAACTTCTATTAGTCCGTTGGTACTAAAGGTTAGCAGATCTTGTAAAAAGGAATCGGTTGTTCTCAATTCAGGTAGATGTTTTGAAAATGGAAATACCATTTTGGTACTTTTATTCAGTTTGGACCTGTATCCGTTTTCATAACATGTTGTGCATCCAAAGTATCCGTTGTATTGTTTGAGACCTTGTATTTCCCATTTTGCTTTCGAATCGGCAATGCATGCTAAGGAGTAAACCTTCAAATTTCGTTCTTCATTTCCATCTGTTACAGTGATACCAAACGTTGAAAGATGATTTAGCTCTTCAACCAACAACGAAAACAAAGAGTCGATGGGCATTCCTTCATCTCCATACCAGATTCCTGCCAGTATAATGTTTCTAAACCGAAATGAAGGAGGAAATTCGTTAATTGTTATTTGAACTGGCCACATTGAATATTTTGCTGACTTTAAAACTTGGACTCCATCCGTACATATGTTTAGCGATATAAATTCATCATTGGAGACATTATTCAAAGACTGATATTTTCTGCCCCCATATATATCTGTACAATGTTCGAAACCCGGAGTTTTGGATGACAGACAGCATTGTAAGAGCTCAGAATTCGATGAAAACAATCCCTCCAATTGGGTGGTTAAAGATAATCTTGCAAAGTACATTTCAGATGTTTGCATAACAAAACCACATCCTTCTACTCGGCAATGATATGGAAGTTTTATAGTTTCCCCTATATATCCTTTACAGTTGTGACAGAAGTGATGCTTGCTGATCTTTAATGCTTCATTAAAAGTTTTGAAAAACAAAAACTGTGACAGGTTCAAGGCAGGAGTTGGAAGAAACGAATTGATTAGAAGAATTAGGTTATCAATAGCGCTGAACGGTAAATTATAGCGAAGCATGAATGCTAGCACTGTAGCTTTAGCAGATTTTTCATCCAATGGACAACCATTATACAGGGGTGAAAAAGAGTCCTACATAAATAAAATCTAGTCACCTTTACCGTATATTATGTATGTTATTCAATAACAGTTATCAAGATTTTACTGGTTTTTTACATTTTTCTCAGAGTTTTTAGTTACGAATTCATCATTTAAGTTGTCCGGTGACCGAGTGTCATCATGTAGAAGAGGATTAAATCCTTCGTCCATTGTGACATTTTCTTCTACTTCATTCACCGCTAATGTTTCACTGCCACACAAATACTGGAAATAACCGATATGCCCATTGCCCTATTTATAAATCATCAGAATTTTAATACTAACTCCCTTAATTACCTATGTCATAATAATCGATATTTATCAATGCAATAAACTTACTCTGCGACATTTAAATTCAGGAAATCTTCGAATAAGCTTCCGAATGACATTTCTTCTGACACATTTACCCATTTTTGTTAAATTATGTTTCAAATTTTATATGCTTATTAAAGAATTATTTTCGCAGATGAAGTAAATTGCAAGCCAAAGGAAAGTGGAAGATTTGGTTTCTGATAATTTTGGTGGTAAGTTTGTAATATTAAGGCTTTCGTTCCTGGGATTTAAGAAACTTTTTCTTTACTTTAAAATCTTCAAAGTTGTTCCAATCAAAAACGCATTGACTTGAAGATGGCTAATTGATATTTTCAATTCAATATCAAATGAGATTAAAGTGTAATTTAGTTTATGTGTTGTATAAGACGTTGGGTATCGGATATCATTAAGAAGCATATTTATAAAGTTTGGTAATTATGGAGAACGGTCCACTTAATAGTATTTAAAATACACACTTTCGTGACAGCCAATGATATTTAGATGTCAATGATTCCAAGACAACTGAAAAATAGTAAAACAATCATGAAAACGATTGATTTCAAACATTTGATGTCTTTTCGTCTCTCCACTCGTTGCAACCTCAAACCTGAAAATTTTTGTAATTTCTCCGCTGCTTGAGGATTTACAGAAACAGTTAATATGTATTTGGTGGAAGAAATAGGCGTCAGTGGCAGTGATAAATACAAAATTATTACTGTTGCGGATATAAACAGTTTTAATGTTAAAAAACCACCTGCTGTTGGGAGTTATGTCGACGTTGGAGATGACGACTGCGTCGTAAAAATACTAAATATCGGTAAGCAAAACAAACATAGTTGATCATTTTTTAATTTAACTCTACTGTATTGTTTAGTATAAACATTATTTATGTCCACGATCATTAAAAGAAATAATGATTTTTTAGGTGCATTAAAAGAACTGAAAGCTAGAAGAGAGGAACTTTTACTCCTTGAAAGTGACGATGACATAGAAAACACATCTGAGATTAATACCGTAATATTGCAGTCTGTTTTATATCAAAAGTTAAATAAATAATCCTCTGAAAGTAATTTTTGTCATTTTGAATTGCAGCCTGGGAAAAGTCAGGCAAGTGGCATTAAAAAACCTAAGAGCAGAAACACTATTAAGAAAAATCCATTGAAAGTTGCGGGAACATCTGGTCGAAAGTTGTTATTAAAGGTAAATGTACAGAACGTGATACTAATTATATTTAAAATGTTGTCGTACATAATAATATAAATTTTATTTGCAGGCCACCAGGACTAAAAACACTAATCGCGTCTTGGACAATTTATCTCCAGATTTAACACAAGCACATGTTTCAGAATCTGAGTCTATTCTGAGGTCTGAACTCAACACTTTGAAAAGAAAATTGGCGGATAAAGAAAGGGAGGTGAAAAGCCTCAAACTAAGCTTGCAACAAAATAATCAGACTATTGAAAATGGTAAAGGTGTTTTGTGTCATGTTATATCTTACTAACTTTCACATATTAATGTTAACAAATGAAAAATAATTTGTAGGTGATCACGGTGTTGCAAGCAAAGTCGAAGAAATATTGTCCATTTTGAAAGCTGCCCATCCTAATGCTCTTCGCATCGTGAATAATGGGGAACAAGATATGGTAATTTAATGATTAGGTGTATTTTAAGCTTTTCTACATCGATATATTGTGACATTTGCAGGTGTTTCTTTCCAATGATGTAAAAGTTAAGCAGCTGGAGTATTCTTTAATAAACTTTGCTGATCCGATTTCTGCCGTAAAGGAGCTTTCCCTGTGCTTCTTTGGTCGGGAAGTTTTATCAACCCACAGCCTTTCTGGCAATAAATGCCCGACTAAAGTAGATGGTCAAATACCAAAACCAGCTTTACCCGGTGGACCTCTTGCGACTATTATGAGTAAGTCACAATTAAGTCAATCATTTAACAGAAAGCCAATACTAAGGTGCCATATTCTAAAATTTATTTATTTTGCAGGCCATGTTATGCAGAAATACAACTCATTGAACTCTGGAAATATGACCTTTTTTTGCAAGAAAACAAAATCAATGCAGATGCTTAACACGGCGCATCTTAAGGCTGCGGTTAAGCAAAAATGCTACAGCTGTGCAAAGAATTAACTTTGACCATTTGTTAAGATGAACCTGCTGGCATAAAATTTAGTATTTTGAGTCCCTTTATCAATGTGTATGGTGTTTAGGCGCAAAATAAATGTTTATGTTGTTTATAATCAACTCATCTATTTTAATGCACCAAGAACATTAAATACTAATTGTTAGTTTTGTTATGGCTTAATGGCACAATATATCTTCATACGTTAGTTAAAATTCATTTTCTTAATTGTATTGCAGTGGATACTGTCCAATAAGCACACTGAATCTCATTATTATCATACTATCATTTAGCTATAATTAGTAAGTCTTTGTATTGAAAATGACTAATATTTAATTGCTTAGTAGTAGATATTCAGTTGGTGTCCATCAAAATTGTGAGCTGTGTTTCACCAAATTTGAATTGAAATTTAGTTTGAAGTGATAAGAATTTGGTTAACTTTTGGTTACCTATGGCAAGATTTTGGTCAAAAATTCCCACTATTGCCAGTTAGAATGTATAGTGGAATATTTTTGTAAGGGTAGTCATGATTTCACTCCGTCATGCGTCAACTTACGGACGTATTTCTCTGAATACGGTGCCTGGATATTGTACCACTCTCTTAGCTTCCATTCCTTCTGCTCACCCGCCTTCGTCCATATCAAAACAAGAAGGCTATGAAATTTCTTATACTCCAGTCCAATCACTCCATGAATGCATGTGCATGCTTCAGATCTAGTCCAACGATTTTTAGCATAATAACATGTATTGTATAGGACGGGACTTAAAAGAATAAAAATTCTTTATGATGCTTTCGTATTTTCCTCTTTCTATTTGACAGAAATTATTTGATATAGGAAAATAAAAAAGTAGATCTTCAGAGGACATTTTTAGGTCTGTTTTACTGTGCACTTTATTATTATGAACTAACATCTTAGGTCAAAAAAATTCATTTTTCAGTATTTCAGAGCCTATGTGAAATAACCACATAAAATCGGAATATGAAATAACTCCGAAACTACTGAACTGATTTAGATCAAACTTGGAACAGAAGTCAACAATTGCTGTGTCTTGGGGTCTTTTTTGAATTTGTGAAAAATTCGAATGTCTTCCCTTTCAAAATTACGAATAAATTTCGAAATAGGCAGTTTTTCATGTAAGGGATTGTTTCATCAAAATTCTGCCCGATTAAAAATAAAGCCCTTATAAAGTTATGGTTTATAGAGGAAAAATATATTTCAAAATTGTTGACCTCTACGAGATGTCAGAGGTCAGATTTTATTTTTCGTCGAAAAATGTCCATGTAACGTATCGTTTGCAAGCCAAAGATATGGTAAAAGCCAAATAATTACCTATTTTGGCAACCGAAGACTTCATAAAGAGGTCAAAGGTCAAGTTTGTCAAAATTTGATTATCTGATACACGAGCTATGCCGCTAATATACTGCTATATAGTTAGCACCATATTATGGCCACTTGAAAGGAAGCTGAAGTGCAAAACACAGGTATAATAATAGAGTTATAGCAAAAGTCGTCCACTATAGTAATTGTGCCGAAACTTTGTTTTTGTTATGTCGCTATTTAGAACATAACAGTCACTAACTTTGTTGGGAAATATAGTGTATGTATTGCAAACATGGTTTTTCAATCTCACAAAATTGTTTGAATTTCACTTAAATTAAATGTTATAGTGGCGAATCGCTTTAGCTGCAATGCAACCATTAAGAGTACCTACCTAACCTACCATCTACCATCTATGCCGAACTGATCATGTCTGAAATCCCCGATCAAAAAGGTTGAACATAATATACCTACTGTATGATTTAAATAGTAGAACCAGCGTGGAGAGTAATGCGTTGAATAGTAGAACAAATATTTGCAATAACACTTAATAGGTAATTCCAGGGCAGCAGTGCAGTGGTATTTAAATAGTTTAATCTAACGTAAGCAACTAAAATAGCTACTCATTCTCGCTTATTATCGATTATTGATATGTGAAAGAAAAATGTTCATAGTCTAAGTCTATGCCAAGTTAGAAGAAAAAGGAGAACTGTTGGTTAGATGTGAGAAATTAAAGCAACGAACGAATTAAAAAACTTTTCTATCATGAATGACTTACCTAAACCTAAGTGGATGTGCTGTTATAAGATTCTATAGTCGTTAATTAATAAATAGACTTTATTACATACGCTTGAATCTGAAATCTCTTTACTTCCATCTTCCATGATTATATAGTATAACATTATCAATTTTATTTTCCATTATTACTATAATTGTAATATTTACTTCATCCTTACAACTACATAATTTGTGAATTGTATGGTAATAGTATTAAGACCAATGGATTAATCTAAGCTTTTGAATTATAGTAATAAGTTGGGTTAAACAGCATGGTCAATGGTGTTTAAATTATTTCTGGGTCATATATTGCATTAATTTAGGTTCTAAGATCTAAATTATGTATATCAGAACTTAAAAAAGAAAACCTTTGGTAGGTTATAGTTATTAGGCAATTAATTTAGTTTTATTATTCACATTTCTTTAAATGTGTTCTCGGTCAAATCCAAAATATGTGTGAGAAACTCTAATGCCTAAAGTTATAAAACCTTAATCAAATGTTAAAATAGCCTCCGACGTTCCCAAACTAATGGAATAAATGAATTTAATTATTTTGTTCCTCTTTATAACCGTATATTGACCGATATATAGTTGACATGTTGGACAAGATTTTGCAAATTTTCGGAACAGACGTTCTTCAAATTTTGAATGGTCCTGATTCGAGCCATATTTCCAAGACCGGATACATGACAAGGATGACTCATATGGCATTGAGGTCGTGTAGAGTATTATCAGCCAAGTGATTGACATTAAAATAGCCCAGAGTAATATTAGGAGAAACTTCATGCTTTCCATTCGAGAATGATGGAGAATGAGAAGATAGTTGGCTAAATACAACATCTTTTTGAACATAAAGTTGAAAATGAAGAACGGAAGACCATACATACTATTAGTTTTATCAACAACTAATTGTGTCAATCTGTATATTCGAGGAAGCGTGTGTATACATCGGAACAATCGGAAGTTATTTTCCGTCCGATACCATTTTCTACAATAGCTGCAATTTTTTGTTAAAATATATTAAATAATTATTAAATAAATAAAATTGTTTTTTTCACTGAGTATGCATAATGTATACAAAAGTTTAATTTTATAATTGTGCTCAAATATTACCTCATTTCGTCAAAGAAAACTTTTATAGTTGGCATTACAGAAAGTCCTGATACTACATGAAACATACATAATGCGAAGGCACAGAATGAAAACCAAATATGAAGTGATGCCAAAACCAGGAATTGTAGATAGCTGAAATTGTTAGGATCTAGTAAGGATGTCATCCATACGTGTTCGAATGGAATTATGAATATTCCAGCTCCAAAGCATACTGGGTATTGAGTCACAATCAGAAAGCCCAAGAAGAGGAAGACGTCTTCTGCCTCTATTCTGTTTCTATATTTCCTTTTAAAGTATTGTTCTATTGCAAAACAGAATATTACTAACTTAACTATAAAAATATTATATAATATTCTTTGTATTTTATTTAACGTACTGCGCCATTTGAAGTAAGTCGCCATTATGACATTGATTGTAGTGACCAATTCTGCCATTTTTAATATTGTTACGTGAATGGTAAGGATTACCACTGCCACGCCTAAGAAGTAGACGTATTTCATGCAAGCAGCGATTGTGTCGCCATAAAATGTCTCGAATAAAGCTCTGTGGCTAAAAGATAAAACCAATAAATATGTGCATACAGCACATAAAGCCACCACTTCGACAACACCCATTTATTGGTAGCCCATTCGAAATATCTGTCAGGGCATTCTGAGACCCAAGAAAATGGTACACCACCCCAAAAGTTTCCCCACTTTACGTACCATGAAAATACGTTTATTGAAATCGCTTTTACCATGATACTCTAAATAGTCTTTTTTTCTGTTGGGTACTACGTCAACGGTTATAATGAACGAACAGTTGTGAAGAAATATTTCAAGTTCTAATTTTCTGGGTGAGTTAAATCGATTTTTCCGCTTTTAAGATAAGTTAAGAGATGAAATTGTTTTACGAATACTACAGCTGTAATGTTCTTCAAACTTCAAAACGAACTATAGCTTAAGTTAATATTTTCAAGTTTCGAATGCCATTATTTTATTTAAATACTATTTAGTACCTGTAAATACACTACAGAGACAAGTTTTGTAAACTGTTGCAGAATGCGAGACTGGTAGCAATATTTTGTGATGTATTATTAGTATTAGTATCTACTTATATGAACAACTCAGAAGAAATAAACAATCTCCACCTTTTACTCGTACAGTCATAAATAATTCATAAAGGGTAGAACTTCAACATCGCACATCCGAATTTCTGGAGCAAATGTAGTTGAGTAAAATGTAGTGGACGGATTTTCCCATTTCTTACCTCATTTTGATAGCCAGTTGGGAAAAGTGGGAAATACGGGAAAAGTGGGAAATTTCTGGGAAATGAAAAAAAGTCACGCGAAATGATATGATTCGCTGCGGTAACCTAGGGCGGCTGTTCTTTTATGCTACAAATTACCAACCAAAAACAAAAGTAAATAATTTTGTAATTCCACAATCCAGATGACAAGGACTGCCAATTCCATACTCTAAATATTACTTTGGTTTATTTTCTGCTTATTACGATCACGTAAATTATGACAAAGTGAATAAAAATTTGGAATACTCGGCAGTTGCATTAGTATTGACATGTGAAGTGAGTAATACAAGTATTTTGATTTAATAATCACATTTTGTAATTTGGGCTATGAATTTATACAGCGGAATAACGTCACTGCATCTGAAGCACAGTGCGCAGTGTTTTTATACATTAATCTGTTGAATTCATTGCATAAGGCAACACAGGTAACGATATCACGCTGATTAAAAGCCCTAAATTATTGTAATTATTATTACGTTTACCTACGTTAAAGAAAAAAACTTCAATGCAAAATTTTTATTACATCTACAAACAACTCTTAGTAACTTACGAAATGTAAACGAGCAAGGATGACTTGAAGAGCACTAAGGAAGTCTCGTCTCATAGGAGACTGCTAGGGAGCAGTATTTATACCTTCTGTGTACTAATGTTTCATTTCCCAGTCATTTTTTTCATTTCCCATTTTCCCACCCACTAAGCCATTTTGATTCCCACTTTTCCCACTGGGAAAATGGGAAGATTCTACTTTTTGATTTCCCACCCGAAACCTTGAGTGGAGTGGAGCAAAGTAGAAATAAATAACACAATGAACATGGTTTTCCAATCAAATGAAATATTGTGTCGTACCATAGAATTTTAAGCTTTAAATATTATGGTCAGATAGTTAACGTTTACAGTCTACTGACTTTATACACTGTAAACCTGATTCCAAAATG
The DNA here is from genome assembly GCA_020055645.1 of Tomocerus qinae. Classification (NCBI taxonomy): domain Eukaryota; kingdom Metazoa; phylum Arthropoda; class Collembola; order Entomobryomorpha; family Tomoceridae; genus Tomocerus; species Tomocerus qinae. The sequence goes on along the minus strand of CM034546.1, from coordinate 48,907,466 downwards.
AGGCAGGGAAATTCTGAATTTCAGACACCAGCACCAAACTATTAAGTACGGCGTACTGCTTTCATGTTTATTGTTTATTCTAGTTTTAACATACTGCTAGAATTGGTATGCATGATTTTGGAATGGCATAGGTATGAGGAAAACAGCACAAAAGTTGTATGTAAGAAATTCACGAGAGAAAAGAAAAAATGTTAATGGAAAAATCAATTTTTTAAATGGGAGATGAACTTCTATTCACAACAACATAGGCATTTATTTAACTAAATGGGTTATAATTTTTAATTCTAACTGTTAGCTAAAAGTTAGAATACACTCCATGGTTCCCAAGCTAACTGAATATATAAATTTAATTATTTTGTCTCTCTTTATAATGGAATATTGGCCAATCGACAATTGACAAGTGGGACAAGATTTCACAAATTTTCTTAATAACGTGTTCTGTATTCTTGAGTGCTTGGGATTTGATCCATGTTTCCAAGACTTGATGCAGGAGTAGGACGATTCAAAGATAACAGAACCCGTAAAAAGTACTATTACCCATAAGATAGCCATTAGGACAGTCCAAAAGACAAGAATTAGAAAGATTAAGGTATCTAACTTGGAATGGTGAATAAGCAAGAGATAGTTGGCCAGATACAACTGTCTTTTGAATAAAAAGTTGAAAACAAAGAATAAATTACAGTACATATTATTGACTTTAGTAATAACTAACTGGGATAGTCTGTAGATTTTGGGAATTGTGGTGACGTGTCGAAATTCATTTTCCGTTCGATACCATTTTCTTCCATAGCTGTAAAATAAGTGTAGCAAAATATTAAAACGCAAGATATGCACCAATACTTTCTGAGAAAACAAAGGTCAACAAGATTGATGATAATATTATGTCTAATTTGTGAAATTTTAGATTACCTCAATTCATCAAAGAACAATTTTGCATTTAAACCCACAGAAAGTTGTACTGCTATATGAAACATTGCCATTCCAAATCCACAGAATACACACCAAATATGAAGTAATACCAAAGCCGTGAATGCTAAGTAGCTGAAATCGTCAGGATCAAGAATGGACGTCATAAAAATGTGTTCAAATGGTATTATGAATATTCCACCTCCAATTACGAATGGATATGTGACAGCAATCAGAAATCCCAAGAAGAGAAAGACGTCCAATAATTTAATTCTACTTCTATATTTCTTCAGAAAGTATCGTTCTGCATTATAATTATAACATTTTAGTCAATGAGATAATATTATGTGCAAACTAATACAGTATCCACTTTATTGAACTTACTACGCCATTTGGAAGAAGTCGCCAGAAATACATTAAGAGTAGCTACTATACCGTCTCCTTTGAGTATTGTCATGTGGGTTAGGCATATTGGTATAGCTATTGCTAACACGTAGACGAAATTCAAACACGCCTCAATGCTATTTCCATGAAATGTCTCCAGTAAGGCTCTCGTCAAGAGATAAAACCAGTAAATATGAATATATAACACAAATAGCCACCACTTCATCAAAACCCATTTATTGGTAGACCATTCCAAATATCTACCAGGACAGTCGGATATCCATCTGAACGGTAAACCTCCCCAGAAATTTCCCCACTTCATATACCAAGAAAATATATTTAAAGAAATGGCTTTCACCATGGTGAAACAGCTTTTTTCCTTAGGAAGTGAACCGTTTTACAAGGTATAAGGATGTGAAGTGATCGAGGCGAAGTGGAGAAATGAAACAGCTTATCGTCTGCTTAATACTACAACGTAACAAGCCATTTTATCATGACTGCTACTACTGCTACAAAGTAACAAACCATTTTATCATAAATGCTACAAAGTAACAAACCATTTTATCATGGCTGAGACAAAGTAACAAACCATTTTATCATGGCTGCGACAATGTAACAAACCTAACTCCTGATACCTTGGTTTGTTACATTGTCCTTGGCAGTCATGATGAAATGGCTTGTTACTTAATGTTAAGCAGACGTTATATTATATTATATTGTTTGATAAAGCGAATTCCCTAGCTCTTGTATATTCCTACTATTTTGCTATTTATACAGCAATACAGCCCGGCTTGTGCTAAAATGGAGTGAATATGCTGAAATTATTAAAATGGTTTACTAATCTAGATGAGTTGTTTTTTATGTCATCAGCCACATATAAGCAAAAGTATTATCCTTTGTTTTATAAAGGTGATGGTAATGTAAAAGACGCTCGAATTATTATCCAGCTTGGCATTGCATGTTATTTCTGAAAGGTTTCCCAGTGGTACTGCTTAAGTGTACTGTATACAGCTTTTACAGTTGAGGTATCTGCAGTATAATATATATTTGAGATATTGAGATATACTTGAGATATATTTGATAGCTTTACATATACTTACAAAGTAAGTAGAAGCTTACACACCTTATAGAGTTTTATATAAACAACTCAGAATAAATAAACAATCTCCTCCTTTTACACGTATAGAAAAGCCATAAATAACTCATGAAGGATAAATAAAACTTGTATACAACATCGCACATCCAAGTTTCTGGAGCAAATGTAGTCGAAAGTAGAGATAAATAATACAATAAACATGGTTTTCTAATCAAATGAAATAAATTGTCTGGTACTAGTATAGAAGCTTTAAACATTATGTTCAAGTAGTTTACGCTTACGGTATACTGACTTTATAGACTAGACTGTAAACCTGATTCCAAAATGAGACAGGGGAATTCAGACACCAACTAATATGTACGGCGTACTACTTTCAAGCTTATTATTTATTGCTAGAAGCTTTATAATACTGCAAGAATTGATATGTATGCTTTTGGTATGACCAGGTATGAGATATACTTGATAAATGATGTTAATGTTTCAATTTTAACAAATTCATGAGTATGAGAGACTTCAAAATTGCTAAAATGGAAAAATTGTAATTATCTGGATGAACTTCTATTCACAACTCAATAGACATTTATTTTACTAAATAGATTATCATTTCTAATTCTCGCTTTTAATTAAAAGTTAGAATACACTCCATGGTTCCCAAACTAACTGAATATATAAATTTATTAATTACTAGTGAACCCAGCTAAGGGGCAAGCCTAGCACTCAAGAGAAATTCGGCAGGCCACCCAACATAGTAATAAAACAATTTCGAAAAGATCCCTTAGGTTATTGTGTTAACTTTGTAAATATATTTAAACTAAGTATATTTAAACTAATATACTTTTATTTTCTACAGTGATGGGAAAAATTAGCTGCAGCCCCTACTTCCTAATAAAAAGGAATTTCCTAAACCAAAATAATAACTGTAGATCGTAGCATCAAATACAGGGAACAATGAAAGATTCCATTTTTGAAAAAAATCCACAAAGTCATCAAAAAGCTCCCTTTTAAAATCAGAAAAATAAGATTCCCATGAGTACAGCTTACGAATAAATATTTTTAAAGAATAAATAGTAGCTCCCAGTAGAGTTATTTAATTATACAAAAAGGTGGGCAATTGGCACAATAAGGAATCAAGAGGGTAGTAAAGAATTAAACCCAACTCTACTAAAAAATGTTAAATAAGTTTGTCCATATAGCAGAACCAATAGACGTTTCCCACAATTCCAGGATAACACAGACAGGTATTGGAGTCATTTCAGTACCTATTCATGTTAATTTGACCGGCCCCAATTGTGGGAAACCTATATTTGGAAGTTTTGAAATGCTATTTAGTACGTACATTACGATCAAATCGAAATTTCAATGTCCTCTTTCGCTCATCATTTCCATTCAATCACCACTTACCTTTCAGCCTTCTTATGTAAATTTCTATTATTGTTTTGATGTAATAATAATATGAAACGACTCATTTAGGTGGTTTAGAGTATAAGGTACAACGGACTGTCGTTGTACTTATTTTGTATAATCTGGAGCTGTCTATGCTAATGCGCCTAGAGCAGCACCCAGAGTTAGTTTGTTTATTGTGTATATGCACGAAAGTACCGTTAGGATAATGTATGTACCTACCTAGCTATAGTTTATAGATGCTAGTATATTTATGTAATTAAAAAACTAGAAGCTACCTACCTAATCCCCATTGTCTTTCCTAAAAAAGTCCCGTTAATCCTAAAACGTCCTTTCACTTAATTTTCCTAAATATTATTTAGGAAAATTAAGGGGCAATAAGATGCAAGCTTCATAGGGCCATAAGAGCCCATATATTATTTTTTCTATTTTAATCCCTAAAAATTAAATATTAATTAGAAGACTTGCATCTAATTATTCGGGGTCAAAGACAAAGAACCTCGAAGGCTATAAAAACCTTCGAGCTCCTTTAGTCGGGATTCAGTCAATCCAGTAAGTTGCTTTCGTCAACTCTGAGGATTTTTCTGTTGCCTGGAAGTATCTTTCGATACTAGTCGGCTGTTTTTTGGAGATTGCTTGCCAATCTGGATCGGGTCACCCCAACTTACCTGCTTGCGTTGAAGTTGCACAGTCAACTAGTCGTAAGTTTATTCTTCGATTTATTTAAGTTTATTTAAAAGTTAAGTTAGTATTTAGTTAGTAAATAATTAGTAATTAGTTAGTATTTAGTGTTAGTACAGTTAGAGTCATCATTGTATTATTATTTGTCAAAGTTCTTCAATGAACAAATAATATCCGTACCTATTGACTCACCCTGTAAATCTCGTGTGTGTTGTGTGTACCTCATTTCCCACCTGCAACATCATTCCATTCTTCCTATCCTTAAGCATACCTATCCTTAAGCTAGCATAGGGAATTGTCACTTCTGACTCCTGCATGCATAAGCTCCTGCCTATCATCCTGCATATGCTAAGTTAGCTCTGCCTTTACCTCACACCCACCTTCCATCCTTACCTCATCCGTGTTTCCACAATAATATATTTACAATATTATTTTAGCCTTAGCTTTATTGCAATTTCAGCTTTTTAAAACTAGTTCGTCATAAGAGGAATTGGGCTTGCGCATTTTCCTTTTAAGGAACTTGCATATATTACGTCTTCAGTTGATGGGAGGAGGAGGTACTCAAAAGTGTTGCAGTCAGCACTTACATTGCGCATGGGAGAGTGGGTTTTGCGTTACGTAATATGTGCAGGTTCTTTTAGCTCTCCTACCAGACATGGATAGATATATAGATAGATAGGTAGGTAAATTTATTGTTTTATCTCAGTCTGTGGTTATATATTAGAATTTTGTCTCTCTTTATAATGGAATATTGGCCAATACACAATTGACAGGTGGGGCAGGATTTTACAATTTTCCTGAATAGCGTGTTCTGTATTCTTGAGTGCTTGGGATTTGATCCATGTTTCCAAGACTTGATACAGGAGAAGGACGATTCAAAGACTAGAGAAGCAGTAAAGAGTACTATCACCCACAAGATAGCCATTAGATTTGTCCAAAAGACAAGCATTATAAAGAGGGAGGTATCAAACTTAGAATGGTACATAATCAAGAGATAGTTGGCCAGATACAACTGCCTTTTGAATGTAAAGTTGAAAATAACAAGCAAATTACTGTATACACTATTGCTTCTGGTAATAATTAGTTGGGATAGTCTGTAGATTTGGGGTAAGGTGGTAATATGTCGAAATTCGGTTTGTGTTCTGTACCATGTTCTTCCATACCTTTCAAATAATTTTAGCACTTTATTAAAGCGTAAGATAATGTGTAGCTACATTTATTTATTATTTATTAAAAGTCAAAAACATAGATTGTCAAGTCTTAGGTTACCTCAACTCATCAAAGAACAGTTTCACGGTTGAGCACACAGAAAGTTCCGCTGCAACATGAAACATCGCCAACGCAAATCCACAGAATCCACACCAAATATGAAGTGATGCCAAAGCCGTGAATGCTATGTAACTTAAATCGTCAGGATCAAGTATAGACGTCATAAAAATGTGTTCAAATGGTATTATGAATATTCCACCTCCAATTACGAATGGATATGTGGTAGCAATCAGAAATCCCAAGAAGAGAAATACGTCCAATAATTCGATTCTGTTTTTATATCTCCTCAGAAAGTATAGTTCTGCATTATAAAATAAGTTTTACATAAAATTATGAATATTAATTAAATGATCCATTTTATTGAACTTACTACGCCATTTAAAGAAAGTTGCCAGCATGACATTAAGAGTAGTTACCAACTCTTCACGTTTGAATATTATAGCGTGAGTAAGGGCTACTGGAATAGCTATTGCTAACACATAGACGAAATTCAAACACGCAGCAATGCCATTTCCATGAAAAGTCTCGAGTGAAGCTCTCGTCCAAAGATAAAACCAGTAAATATGTATATATAAAACATAAACAGCCACGATTCACCCCTTAATTGTCAACACTAAAATCCCAACACATCAAAACTACTTTTTGTCAACACGCTTTTCCTTTTTGTCAACACCACTTTTCCTTTTTTGTCAACAGAAATTTTTATTCATTGCACTAATTGTATTGCCTAAAAATGCCTTCCATTTACTCAACCTTTTACTCCTTCAGTAAACTCTCTGTTTTCTTCAACCACTACTGCACTACATAATATATCCCTTCTGTACATGACCAGTACTTTTTTTCAATGTATCAGGAGTTAGGTTTGTTACATTGTCGCAGCCATGATAAAATGGTTTGTTACTTTGTCTCAGCCATGATAAAATGGTTTGTTACTTTGTAGCAGTCATGATGAAATGGCTTGTTACTTAGTAATGTTAAGCAGACGATATTATGTTCCATTACACTCTGTCTTTATATAAACTGACTGAAAATACTGAAATTGATGACTAATGTGACGTCTGATGTATTTAATTAAAGAAAGATTGTGTTTAGTTAAAAAATATCATTCTAAATTGGCGGTGTACATCATAATTACAAGTAAAAAATAAACATGTTCAAAACCCGATTCCGAACCCGGTTCTGAGCCTTCAAAACCCGGTTTTACCCGAAACCCGGGTTTTGAATTTCCGTCCGGGTTTACAAGCCCTATATGCAATATAAAACGTGTTTAAATAGCCACATTTCTCATTCCTTAATGGCTTAGTTTTTAAAGTTTATCGCATGATAAAAGCAAACGCATGCATTAGTTTGCAAACTAATTTAATTTTTAAATATTCTCTGATATTTTCTGCAATTCAAAAGGGTAGGGATTTATGGGGCTGTAAAAGAAGTAACTTTGGCAGTAAAATAAAGTCTTTGGGGCAAGGGTACTATAGGCATTAAAACTGAGTACTGACGGCAGTAATATAAAGTACGAAAGGCAGTAAAACGGGTATAAGTGGCTGTAGCACAAAAATTATTGTATGTCTCATTGAAAAGCATTAATTAGAAGACTTAAGGCTTTGCATACTCCTTGAGCATACAAATGAATACAATTCAACATGATGTAGTGCGATGCAGCGATAACTTGCTATCTACTTTACATCAGATAAGAAATTTAAGGTAATTATTTCGTTGGAGTTGTGGTGAAGGTCAGAATAGACACAGACGTGGACTCGATTCTTTTATTTAGAAGACTCGGTTTTAGTAAAAAATGGCTTCCCAACTATTACTATTACTATTACTTATTGGTACTATTTCCAATTCTGACACAGATTCAGAAATTGAAAATAGTACCAATAATACCACGAAAAATACTAAAATCAACTGGAAACTTGTAAAAAATATAATACTCAAGAAGAAGCCTCTGATGACATTAAAAGTGACTGGTATATTCAATACAAAAACCACAATCAAGATAGCTAAGTGACAAAATTCATGCAGTATTAGTAAGACACTATGACTACAGTCAATCTTGGCTAAGTGATATATTATTTTTCCAAAGACAATAAAAAGTGTCCATGTAAGCGATTTTTTGACCTCAGAGACCACAATGTGCCACGTCATCTACTCCCAAGAAAACTATAAAACCTCATCATGTACTTGCCCAATTTACCAAAAAAACTACATGTGTAAGCATATATATCATAGGTATAGCCAGCATGAATAAATTGCCAACAATTCTCCCCAGCGCTAAACAGGTACCAATCGCTATAAAAAGCAAAGCGGGCGGGAAGACCTCGAGGTGTATCTAAAGCCCTAGTAAGACCATAAATTCTGAAATATGACACTGATTTGCCAGATTACTTAATTTTGATTTAATTTTGAACTAATTTTGATTTAATTTTGATTTAATTTTGAACTAATTTTGATTTAATTTTGAACTAATTGTGATTTAATTTTGACTAAATAAAAATCATTTTTGTTACAGCCACTAGTACTCGTATTACTGCCTTTTGTACTTTATTTTACTGCCCCGAAAACTTAGACGTACTGCCTATAGTACCCTTGCCCCAAAGACTTTATTTTACTGCCAAAGTTACTTCTTTTACAGCCACAAAATCAATTCAAAAGTTCCTTTATAAAACCATTTATTTCATTCATAAAAGTAAGCATATGTGGCCTGAAGTTTTGCCTATTATTATTCACAATAGCCATTTTATGGTTACAGTATCGTAGTCATTATTGTGCCAAAACTTTGGACTGGGAATAAGAAATGAATGATATATTGAATGGTTCACATACTATTTTTACAGCGAAATTAATAATTTACAAACTTTGATGTTCACAAACATTAATTTTGAGCGCAATAATTACAATTCTATATTTATCATTGGTTTTTTTGTCAACCGGGGTAGTAGTTATGATCATGCTTACTTGTCAGTATTATCTAATTAGGGCTAAAACCCTTTTATACATTACATTTCACAAAGAAAAATTTAAAAAGATGTTAAACTTCTACATAATAATCAAATGCACATGCACATACAAAACTGGCAAGATTTACGTATTTTAACCTTCTCTATGTTTCATTTTCGCCTTCGATGTAATAAAGTGTCTTAAAAATAAGGTATAAACCAGATAATTGAGCATATATAACCCCTTAGTGAATACCCTCAAGGAGAATACAGTTTGTCTAATTGTATCTGTTCTTCTTTTAATCATCCAAGAGAAGTCAAAATCAAAACCTAAAATCAATAAGAGTTTCTAATCCCTCAATCCCTCCAATTTAAAATGGCAGTGTAGTTCATCAATTAATAAGAGAAATGTTTTTTATCACACTTTGATTTACAATCTAGAGAAAAATAGAAGAAATTTTATGTTCAAAAATGTTTTGAGTGACATCATAAATAAACCACACAATATTTATTATGCTCTACACTGTACAAGTTCAAGCACAACCATTATGGATATTAACGTAGAAAATATAATTGTAAAACTGTTTTTCAGTAACAGCGCACCTTGCATTTTATTAGCTCTTTATCTGCAATCAGTAATCACTGCATTAAATGATGCATCTTTTAAGGAATGAAAATTTTTACAGAATTTGATGTATAGTTTACAATAGAAAATATTCCCCATAATGTTTTTGCGAAATTAATTGTGCTTTCACAAATAAAAATTATTACACAGATTAAAATTCCATTGAGGAATGCAGCCATTACAGGATATAGCACATCAATAGATATAGCAGAGATTTTCTTAATTTTCTTTGTAGAGGTTTCCTGGGCAAGAACCGACATAATAGAGATTGCATTGGGAGTCGTGATTATTTCTGTCTTTACTTTTAAGATCACTTTTGCCATATCAAGCTTAATGTTATTCTTGCTATTAAGATTTTTCCATCTGTTGTAAATTCCCGATTCGTAGAGATACGAAAGCATAGTGCGAAACAATCTTGTGAAATACCCTCTATCCATTCGCCATGGAATTCTCATGAGAAAAGTATTGATAGGGGAACCTAAAAATGTTTCGTAGTCTTCAGAAAGTGCCAAAAATGATGATTGTAAAAAGGATATCTCTTCCTCCTCACCCAAAAAGACAAAAATTTTGGGTAAAGTCATATTTTTCTCATTTCCTTCAATTTTTTGATTTAGCAATGTGGCCACAGTCAAATCTGCGGGCCGAGAACCTCTAAGAAAAATTAAATTGTTTTGGAGATTTTCATAATATTTTGGGTGGGAACCGCTAATCATTTCTGGAAGGATTCCATCTTTCAACATAGACATCTCCGTTTTAACTGATCCAGTGAAATTTTGATACGCTGACAAAGTAAAAATCGGGTAAGCGCCATTTGTTATATCTTCGATTTTCTTAGGAACGTTGATCTCTGTGCCTTTCGTTAGAAATGAGAACAATTTCCCTTTGTAGGCTCCCGTAATAACAATTGCTGTCATTATCCACACACAATGAATAACCATCGTCTGATTTGAATTGTATGATCTTGAATGATGAACTATTGTACTGCCATGACTTTGTTCTATGTATACAGTCAGCAGTTCAAATAATGTAACCCCAAAAGTTCCATGGTCATAGCTGACAAAAGTAGAAATAAAAGATTTCCAGTCCCTTATTCCATTTCTTGCGCATTTTGTCCAGGTATGAATAAGTTTGATAATTATTAACGTCACTAAGAGACTGATAAATATGCCAAGCCAAGTTCCAACAGATAGGGGAGCATGTAAAGCGTTTACATTGTGTCGGGAGTTTTCAATAATGACCAATGAGCGAAAGCAAGAAAATGTTTCCGCTGCTGACAGCCATACATGTCTTTCACTAAACAAACCAAAATAGCAATTAATAATTATTTAATATAATTACAATGAGGTCAAGTAAAAACATTATGGTATGAATTTTTGTTTAATAAAATAATTTACCTGGATCTTTGGTCTAAAAAACCTAAATTGCTCATTGCATTGGCAAAGACTTTGCTGTTGATGTGCGCCACCAATTGGAAAGGGTCGTTATTCTGATATGGGGTTCCATAAACGCTGTAGTTAAAAACTTTTCCAAGAATAACATGCGTACAAACGTTTTCAAAGAGAAGTAATCGATTGTAGTATACACTACAAGAACCCAAGTCCAACATTTTTTTATATTTGATTAATGCTTCACTAAATGGCATTGCATCGTTCACAAATCCTCCTAATTGATTTTTATGGACTGATCTCCAAATTAAACGGACGGAGTCAATAGATATATCCTTTTCTGATAACGAGAAATAGATTGCCTTTTTACACAAATTTTTAGGTTTTGTGCAGAGCAAATGTAATTCCTTGCCAACATGGAAATAGATACTCGTTAATTTATTACTGTACAAACTGTTGTATAGAAACTCAACATTGAAATTATGCATAAATTGCTGAACAAAATTTCTGTTAATTTCTGCATACACAAAAAATACAAAAGTTGGATCTTCATTAGCAAGTACAAGAGATGCTATATATTCCAAGGATGTCACCATATTCGCAATATTACTGCTGTTGACAAAATAAACTTGTGCGAAGCATGGAGAGAATTTTGAGTTTCTAAACACGTTTTTTGGGTTTTCATCTTCAGTATTCAATTGAACTTCTTTGCTATAGCGTCCGTGTAACTGTTTTAATGGATTATCTATGATGAATGGAGTTAATTTGGAATGCACAGAGTACAACTTAAGATAATTCTGTAGATCTATTTCCCTTTGGTAATCATTGAATTCTCCAACAAATCTCACTAGACAGTCTGATGTCAGGCCAAGTAGATTCAATTTTCCTGTATCAAATTCACATTTTACTGATGGATAAAATTGTAGCAATGTGAATATCAATATTACTAAATGGTTCATTTTTAAAATCACAACTTTTTAGCAACACAAGAGAAGGAAAATGGACCCTGATGGTATTTACGTAATGACTAGTGACCTGACCATTATATTAAATAGTACGGACTAGGCCTTAAACTTGTTCTTCGATCAATGTTCAAATTTTCATGAAGTCGATAAGTCTTCGAAACGAGGTTAAATATCCTCACTCACTAAATCCATGACCTTGCTTCATGTAGATGGAAATACCATGTATAGGTACAATGTCCTAAGAAAAAATTGTTACTTTATTATGCATTTACTCATTTATGTTATACTAGGCGGTCACAGAACCCAAGTCCTGCAGTACATGGGGCTAGTGCACCTACAAACAATTTTGTAAGAATTATTGTTTCTAGTTGACCAATTACACCGGCATTCATTTGGGTTCATCACAAATATAATGTACCGGTCACAGGACCCAAGTCCTGTTATAAATAAAGTTAGTGTGTAGTCCAGTCCGGGGAAATATTGTACAATGGGTAGAATGTATTTCAGATACATAGCTTTTTATGTTAATTCCAATTGACCTTTTCATGCTTTCTCATTAGGTAGGCCAGGGCCAGAGGTACATATTTTACGTTACATTAATAGAGTCAAAAAATATTCCAAAACTTCGCCTTAGTACGGCCTATGGTGTACCTTTTGTTTAGAAAGAGAATTTGGCTATTGATAAATTACGCCGGTTACCGACCACATTTTTGTTCGGATACTTTTAATCACCATTATACATACTGCCATCACTGGACAATGGACCATTTTAAGGCCGAGTTAGCCTTAATTAGCAATGTAGCGTCAAGCGATTAATTAGAAAATTGATTGTTTTTCATTGTAATTTTAGCTCATCACCTGAGGAAGCGAGCTTATAGAACCGCACAGTCTGTCCGTACGGCCGTCCTTCTGTCCCCACAATAAATTTCGAATGCAAAGACGGATATTGACCAAACTTGGCAAAAACGATGCCTATATGGACCACTGACGATCCCTATTGATTTGGGGACGAATAGGTACATTGGTTGCTGAGATACCGCGCGTTCACTTTGTTTCATTTTGATAGTCAAAGTAGAAAATGGGTATTAAAAAGTTCAATTGGGGTTACTATAAATTGTTTGCGGAAAATATTTCACTCCCCTTCTACAAAATTTAAGATTTATTTTGATAGTCAAATATAACTTATTTTACTTATTTTAAAATTTTTTGATTTTGATAGTCAATTTTGATCAATATTGATCTAATTTGAATTACTGTAGAATTTAGTAATCAACAGATAAGTATCTAGAAATTTGGTCAAGGGGGGGCACAACCAAAAATGATTTTAAAAACAATCAAATAAGCCATATTAAAAAATTTTTTTTCAATTTTTGGCCGTTTTTGGAAAAAATCCTCTTTTTCTCAGATTTAGGGGGCCGCTGCGCCTCCCCTCCACCCTCTACTGGATACGTGCTTGGTAATCAAAATAGATCTATTTCTACTATCATTCAACCACAAATGTGCACATGGTCGCCTTTACTCAGGCGAGCTTCTGTTACGGCTTGCTGATGGTTTTGTTCTCTACTCTTGTATTCGAAAAAGAGTAAAATTTGAAAGTGAGTAGCGTCCACTTCTTTTTGGCAACTGTCCATACTCATTTCTAAGCACGTACGTGTTTAGACGTGTCCAGTGGTGGAGGGGGTGCAGCGCCCCTCTCAAAGTAACGTTACCTTATACCCCAGGTTAAAAATGTGACCCTAGTGGGTGGCCAGAGTATGTTACCGATCGCCAATATGCTATTTTAATACAAAGATATTGACTCATCTCATGCAACCTGCATGGTTGCTGTGGAAATCGGCCCTCGCCCCGCCCCCAAAGAAGGAGGAGCTTACGTGTGTATGAATTTAAGAGATGTGTATGAAAAAAAATTTGAAATTCGATATTGAATCTCAACTAATGATAACCTATGCAGAAAGGGGAATGTAAAAAACAGTTTCTTTCCGATTTTTGATGCACCGCCCCCTACCCGCAGGACACACCCCCCGAAGGTCGAAAAGCATATACAAAAAATCTCGGTAACTACTGGACCGATTTAGATGAAATTTTTTTAAAATTGAATGAGATAATATTTGCCCCAGGGGTTCTGCGATTCATTTCAAAATTCGAACTCCATCATTCAAAATAAATTTCAAAATTTTGAAAAAAGTCGTTTTTTTGAAATTTATTGCTTATAGAGCAAATCTTACTGTAATAGCTATACAAACAGCCAGTTATCATATTACATCAATTTGACCTTCGAAAATGTCAAAGGTCAACTTTTAGAAACGCTTCAATATATCTTGTGTGACCTATCAATCAGCATCTAAATAATTCGAGCAGAACGATTATGATGTAAAATGACACAAATTTTGTACCAGTAATAGGTCAAAGGTCAATTTCTATAAAATAACAAAAATAACATTGTCACAAATTGATCTTGCGTGGGCAACCCAGAAAAAGCAATTCTTCCATAAACATAGTTAAAAATTTGTTGTATTCCAAAGAGGAGAACCAGTTAAATTTGATAGATCCAAGAGGATTTGGATTAGAAAATGAAGATAAAGCTAGAATTGCATTTGAAAAGGCATATAATATTAAGGTTCGTAAAGCTGGCATATATATTGATCCTCCCAATGGCCTGTTATGAGCATCTACAGATGGATGTGTAGGGGAAACTGCTGTTTTGGAGATAAAATGCCCGTATGCAGCGATAAATTATTCTAATATAGAGGCAGCTATCAGAGAACAAGTTATACCATATTTGGATATATGTGGCGATGAAATAAAGTTAATCAGAAATCATCATATTACTTTCAAATAACAGGTCAAATGGGCATAACTCACAGAAAAATGTGCTGTTTTTTGTATTTTTACCAAACGGAGAAATAGGTAAAAACTACTTTTGTCAAAAAACACAACTGGACGAAATATTATTGGCACTATTACAACCTAAATTAGAGAGGCTCTATGATACAGTCTTAGTACCAGAACTAGTAGACCCCAGAGCTGAAAGGGGGCAACCAATAAGAGACATACCTTTTGTTATTAATGAGGAACTTCAGTTGTACAGAAAAGTATTAGGACCATCATCTCCACAAAATGTAGGAATAAAATCTTCCAGGAAGAATTTGCTGAAAAGAAAACTAAAGGAAAATTAGAAAGTAAACACTCCAGTAAAGAAAAGAAAAATAAACCCTAAGGTATTATTCACTATGCCACCAGATGCCGAATAGTGGTATGCCACAATATGGACTAAGTTTTTCCTTCTTGGAAGTAGCGATTGCAAAAGAGGCAATGGAATGCATATTACGCCCCGGTTCCCATGTTTTCGCCATGCCATGAAAAGTTTAATTGTATAATTTATTTGGTTAATAATGATATTTATGTTTTGAAAATGTAATTACATAAGAGAGAGTGGAGTACATTGTAAAATACGTCCCGGCTCTCATTATGCCATGTAAAGTTGATTGTATGATTTATTTAGTGAACAATGATATTATGTTTTGAAGGAGCAGTTACACACTTGAGAGTGAAGTACACTTCAGAGTACTTCCCGGATCTTATTATGCCATATAAAGTTAATTGCATGGTTTATTTAGTGAACAATAATATAATTTTTGAAAGAGTAGTTACACTCTAGAGAGTGGAGTACACTGTATAGTACGTGCCGGCTCTCATTATGCCATGTAAAGTTAATTGTATGATTTATTTAGTGAACAATGTTATTATGTTTTGAAGCAGCAGTTACACACTAGAGGGTGGAGTACACTTCAGAGTACTTCCCGGATCTTATTATGCCATATAAAGTTATCTGTATTATTTATTTGGCTTACAGATATTTATGCTTTTAAAAAATTATTATAAAAGAGTGAGTGGAGTACACTGTAGAGTCGTACCGGTTCTCATTATGCCATTTAAAGTTAATTGTATGGTTTATTTAGTGAACAATCATGTAATTTTTGAAAGAGTAGTTACACTCTAGAGAGTGGAGTACACTGTATAGTACGTGCCGGCTCTCATTATGCCATGTAAAGTTAATTGTTTGATTTATTTAGTGAACAATGATATTATGTTTTGAAGCATCAGTTACACACTAGAGGGTGGAGTACACTTCAGAGTACTTCCCGGATCTAATTATGCCATATAAAGTTATCTGTATTATTTATTTGGCTTACAGATATTTATGTTTTAAAAAAAATATTATAAAAGAGAAAGAGAGAGTACGTCCCGGTTCTCAGTATGCCATGTAAAGTTGATGACCGCCAACCTATTAATACACTACCAATCCCCTGATCTGTTACTCGAAAGTGAACACTACCGACAGCTGACTATATGTTCACAGTTAATAGTCTTACGGCGATCGGGTCCAACATGCAGTTTCAATTGGCAGAGGTCGGATTTTCCTTATGCATTGATACTGCCTGTCTAAGCCCTACTTTGTCTACAATACTACAGAAAATAGATGAAAATGGGAGCAATAATCAACCAGCAAAAACCCCTTTTCTGAACTGATGAGGAGCAATTAGATTGTTGCGTGTTTACTTCTACCGCATGTTGAATTTCGCGCACTAGTGGTGGAGTTTTATTTCTTTACTCCATGTAGTAAAAATTGGTACAATCTAGTGTAACTACAAAATATTGGTATTGGAAAATGGTAGAACATTGCCACCACCTATTTGGGGCAACTGATTTCAAAATTTAGTACCGCAAAAAATAGAGCACAAAATTCTGAAGGGCTTATTGTGGCCCTATTTCTTTTAATGTTTCACATAACAGAGAATGAGACGAGTTTTTCGAATTCACATGTATTTCTTTCACACCATAAACTATTTAATTCAGGAAAATTGAAGGACTTTTTGGAAAAAAGGGCCACAATAAGCCCTCAGAAAATATGTGGTACATGTTTTAAAAAATATGACAACGTTTTATTCCCCGCGGGGGACGTGTTATCACTGTTCTGCGCATCGTCGAGATAGCCTTAAGACCATGCTTACTTGCCGGTATTATCAAATTACGGCTAAAAACCTTTTCTACCTTACATTTCACAAAGAAACAGTTAAAAATATGTTAAACCTCTACATAATAATCAATTGCACATTCAATAGGTTTACGTATTTTAACCTTCTTTACCTAACATTTTCACCTTCAATGGAATAAAATGTCTTAATAATAATAACTAGAAAATTAAGCATTAATAACCCCTTAGTGAATACCCTCATGGAGAATACAATTTGCAAAGTGTATCTTTGAGTGCAGTCGAAATCTAAAGCTAAAATCTATAATAATTTCTAATCCATCATGCAATCCCTCCCATTTGATTCCAGTATATATAATTCATAAATTAATAAGAGAAATATTTCTTTTAGGACACTTTGAATTACAATCTAGAGAAAAATAGAAGACAATGAATACAGTATCAGATAAAGATCAGAACAATTTAAAAATAAAATCATAATTATTTTTTAAAAACAATAACACATACGACACGTAATTTTTTACTTTTGACCACCATTATTGTGTAACAAGACATTATTAAGTAAAAACTTAGTATTCAGGGCATGAAGAAGGCAAAAAGCTACCTTTTTGCCTTTTTGCTTGCCTTTTTGCCTAGCAAAAGCAGCAAAAAGGTGGCTTTTTGCCTTTTTGCGGTTAAATGGGGTAATCAGCAATTTTGACATGTTAACCAATTAACCAAGGACGTGAACAAGAAATACGATTTAAAAAAACAGCAATTCTTAAGTATTTTCAATAATTCGGTCATATTCGTTAGACAATAAGACAATCGAAAACAGCAAACTAACATTGTAAACATTTTAAAAAACATATAAACATTATTTTCTGCTACGAAAAAAGCTAATAGAAAAATGTGAATACAAGAACCTAAGGCTGTGCTAACCAGTAAGTCAATTACTGGATATTTTGGTTGATATGATATATCTCATAATATTGTACACAATACGAAGATGTTCTACCTGGCTCATTTTTTATTATATGGTTTGTTACCAATATATTATAGTTCATTTTAAATTGTGTAGTATTAGTAATAAATAGCATAATAATCAAAAAAAGTAATTAGTATCTCTGCATATTATCTGAATATTTGAATATGTAGGACGGGGCAGTCTACAAAAGTTAGCTTCCATGAAGTTTCACAGGTGGCGGCGGCAACTTCAAAAAGGCAAAAAGGTCGCTTTTTGCCTTTTTGCTAGCAAAAAGGCAACCTTTTTCATGCTTTGTTAGTATTACTAGTAGTGAGTCACGATACAAGTTGGAATGATTTATTCGACCATAAGCATTTGATCCTGACTGAATCCATTTGACTTCAACAAGCATGTCTAGTCTTGATTTCACTCCGTCATGCGTCAACTTACGGACGTATTTCTCTGAATACGGTGCCTGGATATTGTACCACTCTCTTAGCTTCCATTCCTCTGCTTTACCGCCTTAGTCTATATCAAAACAAGTAGGCTATGAAAATGAAATTTCTTATACTCCAGTCCAATCACTACTTCATGCACGCATGTACATGCTTCAGATCTAGTCTCTAGTCAAAGATTTAAAGCATAATAACATATACTATATTGTATAGGATGGGACTTGAAAGAATAAAAATTGTTTATGATACCTTCTTATTTTCCTCTTCTTATTTATATTATCAAATGAATAAAGTTTACAATTAAGGTTTTAAAAAATTTATTTTTTTAAATCACTTTTTTGTCGCGTGTCAAACTTTAAATTTCTATCTAATAGTCAAGGTAGGAATTTGGCAAAATTTGGAATAAACAAGTTTTATTTAGACTGCAACATTTTATACAATACATAATTATATTTACCGTAGTAGAAATAGACGTACGTATCTTTTGCAGTAAAACTATAAATGGTATATCAAATTCGCAAATTACTGGTTTGTAGTAAGCGTATAATATTAACGATTCCACATCCAAGCCTAAAAACTTCCGCGGACTACCAAGTGTGGTACAATTATTGTACCACGCGGCAGTATCCAAGTGTGGTACAATCAGGGCATGAAAAACCCATGGGTTTCTGCTTTTGGTTAGGAAAAACCCAACCCAAAAACCCGGGTTTTTGGGTTTTTGAGCAAAAACCCTGGGTTTTTGCTGTTTTCTACCCAAAAACCTGGGTACAATTGTAGCGCACAAGGTTTCGTGTTTAAATACTGGTCGCCAAACCAATGCTTAAGGCCCTACTCTTGCTCAAGGCTGTATTGAGGGGGGGCATTGGGGGCAAATCAAAGAAAAAGGGAAATTTTTTCTCGAAATACCAAAAAATTTTATGCAATTTTATGTGATTTTTAGGTTATTTTTGCCTCAATTTAGGCAAAATAAGCCAAAATTTTTCGCGCTTCGCGCGAATATGCCTAATATATTTTGTCCTAACATATCATTGCCCCCTCCGAAATCGACTTGCTCTTGCTAACATGGCAATATCCAAGTGTGGTACAATTGTACCACATAGCAAAATCCAATGTGGTACAATTGTACCACACCGGGATACATACAAACGTTCAGCGTGTAGTCGACGATAACAATTAATTTAGGTTTCCGTCGGTTAATTGTCGACAATAACAAATTACATTCTAACGGGTTGTCATCCATGATTACCATTTAATTACAGTCTGCCGGCTTATAGTCGATGATTACTATTTAATATGCATTTCGTTGGCTTATAGTCGATGATTACTATTTAATATGCATTTCGTTGGCTTATAGTCGATGATTACTATTTAATATGCATTTCGTTGGCTTATAGTCGATGATTACTATTTAATATTGTCATATGAAAATCCCTAAGATTTCATGTCCATTAGCTCAGTGGTGCTGATCATGAGTGGCAGAAATGAATTGAACGCTTCAATTGCTTCTTAACAAACTGATTTATTCAACGGTTTTGTCAACCTTTATACACCTAAGAGTAACAAAGACTTGACCTACATCTAGAATGTTTTGTCACATACAAAATATTCCTTTCTGTGTCGGCAGCAAATAACATCTAATAAACAATTGTGTAATATGTACATTTTACAATGCTACCTGACCATCTCATCTTTCATACACAAGTTTAACCTTAGATTCCATTCATAGCCGCATTCTTCACTCTTACATCATACAGAAAAACATTGACATACTTATATTATGAGCAATACATAACTACAATAAAAGTACCTTACTATTACAAATATTTATCCTAGAATATTGTAACACTCCCCATATTGCTTTATCATATAATATGCAATCGTTTACATTCCGCTTGACCATCGTCTTCTCTTTCTTCCGAGTCAGCAAACTCTTCATTCCGCTCTCTTCTGAAACGACGAGTCTTCACACATAGCCAGTATATCCCCAGCATACATAGTATACCCCATTCTATCAAATGAACACACTGTTGCTCATTCCGTAGGCTGCTCCATTGGATATTTCTGTTCATACCAAGTGTTTTGTTTACACTTGTACTCTCTTCTTCATTTTTCAAGTCCCGCTCGCCTTGAATTGCTCCCCACACACCAAGAACCGTACAACTCAGCATCCAGTAGAGTGTATACCAGAAAATGTCCAACCTGCTATGGTTGACACCATCCTTCTTCTTCTTTGTGGTTAGCACATCGGTTTTGATGGCTTTTTCCTCTGCCATTCCAACATTCTCCTCCAGAATGTCAATCTTCTTGGTAGATCCCTCCTTGATGTCCATTGTATTCACCTCCCCATACCGGTGCAAAGGCTTGAATACCAATCCGTGGAGTCCTCGCTTAGTCGTCCTTGCTCTCAGACTTGGTGCTCCATGTCTGTCGAAAAATGACGTCCCTTGTCCATCACTTATAGCCTTGTATCCCTCCTTCAACAAGACACTCTGGGAGAACAGATTCTTCCCTCCTGGAAGGTACAACACTTCCTTTAGTGTGATTTTGTGCCAACGCTTGCCTAGTTGAGCACGCAGAACCACAGTGCCTTGGCCTGGACACGCTGCCATCTCCTTGGACGCGGTTTGGACGTACCTCAGTTTTCGGAATTTCTCATACTCTGAGAACAATTCCCGGTCGCTGCATACATGCTGGTTTGTGCCGCTGTCACAAAACCATACGAATCCGTCATCAGTATTCGGCGCATACTTCTCTTCGTTTGATTGGTGGCTTCGTGTCCCATCCACCATCAAATGGTTCGTCCGGTGTGAACGTACAAAAAATGCCTGATGGTTCTCAGTATCAGCAACAATCTTAGTGCCCAAACCAACGGCTTTTGGTTTGGTAGAGACATCCTGGCCGTCTTCTTTGCAGTCACGTGCCATGTGACCTGTTAACCCACATTTATAGCAGTCACCTTTGAATTTAGTGCTCTTCCCGGCGGAAGCTGCACCAGGTCGATTCTTCCCTCTGAACTTATTCTCTAGAAATGCCCGTTCAGTAGCTTCTGATTCCCAATTCGACTGCCTGGCTTCCAACGCTTTAAGACCTTGCACCAGATTTGCAACTGTCTTGCTTGAAGTCCCCAAGACATTCCAGGTCGAAATGAAACCCTCATACTGAATTCATTTAAGTTCATTAATCACCTTACCAATGATCGCATCATCGTCAAGACCAGTGTACCCCAGGGGTCTCAGTTCCCCCGCAATGGTCTGCAACTTGTTCACCAGCTCCGTCGGAGAATGATTGGATAGGGTCGCATGATAAAATTCTTGCAAGAGTTGCTGCTTGGACCATACAGTGCACTTACCAAAAGTCGCCTCCAGTATGTCCCACATCGTCTTGGCCGTTCTGCAAGACATCACGTAAAGTGTCAGTGTCTCTTCAATCGTAGCAAGAATAATCGCCATAGCTTCCCGGTTCTCCACATCCCATTCTCGCTGCTTAGCTGCATCCGTCGGATCCCTAGTCGAAGCCCCAGACATCACGTCTATGATGTCGGCTGCACAAAAAAGATTCTCGACCTTAAACTTCCATAACGGAAAGTTTCCCGCTCCCTCCAACTTCTTGATCCCCGAGGTATCAATTTTCATCGTCTTTGGTGCCATTTCGAAGCAGATCTCTACAGAAACTGTCTTGAAATTCACGCTAAACTAAACCTGTCCTGTACTTTCTTGCCCTCCTGCCCAAGTGGTCCACTTTGTAGTCCCAGAGTGACGATAGTCCCTTCACTTTTGCCGAGGTCCTCGTGTATCTCGCTAGATACACACAAGTAATTACAGCGTCTTAGATAAGACCGATAAACTCACAGTTGTGAGTGGAAACTTCCGTTGACTTCTCACGTCGTTACGATGTTAACGACAAGCACACCTTCCAACTCTAAAGGTTTTTAGAGCAGTGCTGAAAACGTGTCATATGAAAATCCCTAAGATTTCATGTCCATTAGCTCAGTGGTGCTGATCATGAGTGGCAGAAATGAATTGAACGCTTCAATTGCTTCTTAACACACTGATTTATTCAACGGTTTTGTCAACCTTTATATACCTAAGAGTAACAAAGACTTGACCTACATCTAGAATGTTTTGTCACATACAAAATATTCCTTTCTGTGTCAGCAGCAAATAACATTTAATAAACAATTGTGTAATAGGTACATTTTACAATGCTACCTGACCATCTCATCTTTCATACACAAGTTTAACCTTAGATTCTATTCATAGCCGCATTCTTCACTCTTACATCATACAGAAAAACATTGACATACTTATATTATGAGCAATACATAACTACAATAAAAGTACCTTACTATTACAAATATTTATCCTAGAATATTGTAACAAATATACAGTCTACCGGCTAATAGTTGATGATTACTATTTAATATTCATTCCGTTGGCTTATAGTCGATGATTACTATTTAATATGCACTCCGTCGGCTTATAGTCGATGCTTACAGATTATATTGCATTTTTTCGGCTAATAGGCGATGCTTACAGATTAATTTACATTCCATCGGTTTATAGTGGGTAATAACAATTTAATACGCATTCCATGGGCTTATAGTCGATGCTTACAGATTAGTTTGCATTCTTTCTGCTAATTGTCGATGCTTACAGACTAATTTTCGTTCCGTTGGCTTATAGTCGATGTTTACAGATTAATTAGCATTCTTTCGACTAATAGTCGATCATTACAATCATACATTCGGCGGCTTATAGTCGATGATTACAATGTAATATACGTTCTGTCGGCTTATATTCAATGCTTACAGATTAATTTGCATTCTGTCGGCTAATAGTCGATGCTTAGAGATTATTTTACATTCCGTCGGCTTATAGTAAATGGTATAAATTAATTTGAATCCTGTCGTGTTATAGTCGATGATTAATATTTAATTTGAATATTGTCGGCTGATGTGTGTGTTAGTGGGAGAGTACAACATATACTATTGATGAGTATAGATATACTACCGCTCAAGCCGCGAGGACTTACTTGCAGTGACTCCCTGAACAGCTTTACTGTTCGGAGAAGCCACTCATTCGTCCTGCAGACATACAAAATGAAAGCAGAGACGACAAGGGCAACCCCGGTAACTCATCCACATGAATGAGAAACTTGCTCAGGTGTTTGAATCTCAACTCGCTCAAAGCTGGGCATTCAGCTGCATGGTGGACCGACGTCTCGACGCTTAGTGCGCACAGAGGGCATAGCGGAGACGAATGATTCCCCAATTGATTCTGATGCTTGGCCAAGGAGGAGAAACCAGTAATTAAATGAGTGAAGACCCTGAGCGTTCTTCTACCCAAACTTGTGAAGTATTTGCTTTTGATATGTGATGGTGACGGCAAGAATAATTTTGTGGTTTTACAATCTGTACGCTTTATCCAGTTACGTATGTTGAGTTTGTTAAAATATTTACTGATAGCGGTTTTAGCACATTGTGAGGAATATGGCAGTATTGGTTCAGGACCAAAAACAGCCATCTTTGTTGCTTCTTTGGCCATAATGTCAGCCTCTTCATTTCCTATTATACCAGTGTGGCTAGGCACCCACTGCAGCGTGACAGTTGCTTTTTCAGAAAGTTTATGCAGAGCATTGAAGCATTCAAGGATCAATGCCGAATCCGTGTAATTAGCCTCAAGGGCTTTTATTGAGCTGAGAGAGTCGCTGTAGATAACTACTTCATCTCTCCAGTCCAAATCAATTATTCTAAATATGACCATGAGAATAGCTACCAGTTCCGCTTGGAACACAGTAGAATATTTTCCTAGACATTGTTTAATGATGATATGACCATCAGTGCTAGTGATGAATGAAGCACATCCCGTTAGACTATCTATTTTAGACCCGTCCGTATAACAGACTAGTCTTTGATTTGAAGGTTGAAGAATATCAGGTTTTTCTGTTTCAATCACAGTGAAGTTTTTATCCACAAGCTGTGTTAGAGGAATTTCATCCATAGGGAATTCCAACTCAGGTATATGTTTTAAAACATTTGTAAAAAGATCAACGTGAGTTAATCTTTTAAGGCTGCCTCGTCCATGCCAGGGCAGCCATTTGCCAGTGAGACGCAGACGATGCGCCGTTGTAATTGCTGTTTTAGTAAGAAACAAATCTATGGGCTCAATGCCTACTATACATTCTAATGCAGCAGTAGGTGTACTATGCATTGCACTAGTGGTCATGAGACAAGCTAGACGCTGGACTCTAGTTAAAGCTGTCATTCTTGATTTGTTATGCACAGCTGTTAGCCAAGAGCAAGCTGCATAACATAAAGCAGGTCTGACTACTGCTGTATAAAGCCACAAGGTAATTTTTGGGGATAAGCCCCAGGACTTTCCAACAGCTCTTTTACATTGTATGAGAGCTGCTTTTGCCTTGTTACTTTTAATATTACAATGGTGATTCCAGGTGAGACCATTGTCTAAGTGTACACCTAGGTACCGGACGTTGCTAACAAATGCAATATTTTTACCCCCTAATCTAAGAGGCTTCATGTTGGGTTTTTTATGCCGTGTATGAAATATTATAATTTCTACTTTGTCAGGGTGAATAGAAAGATCCCGCTGACTACACCAGTTTTCAATGATATTAAGGGCCCTTTGTCCCAAAGCCCTCATGGTAGCTTCATCTATGCCAACCTGAAGAAGGCCAAGATCATCAGCATAAGCTTGTCTATATATTGAACTGACACTGGAAAGTCTCTCCAGTAGTTCATGAATGACAAGGTTCCATAATAGTGGCGAAAGTACTCCACCCTGAGGACAACCACGTTCAACTTTTATAGTTTGAGTGGCACTTCCAACAGTAACATTTACGGTGCGATCTCTTAACATTCGTTCGATCCAACGTATGATTGTAGCATCTATTCCCTCTCTTTCCAGAGCCAGCTGTATGGTTTTAAAAGTAGCGTGACTAAAAGCCCCTTCGATGTCTAAGAAAATACCTAGAGCCATTTGATTGCTTTTGAGAGCACATTCAGTGCGAGTAATACATTGATGAAGAGCTGCGTCCGTGGAAGAACCACGTAAGTATGCAAACTGTCCTGCATCTTTTAGTTTATGTTCAAGTTCCGGAGTCTTGATGTTCCAGTCAATAAGACGTTCCAGTATTTTCATACAAGTAGAGGTGAGTGATATTGGTCGCCATGAGTTAGCTTTTTGATAGCTACCTTTGGCTGGTTTAGGTATGAAGATTACTTTGGTCTGTCGCCAAGCTTTGGGTATGTAACCAAAAACTAGGCTAGCTTGGAGAATATTAAGTAGATGGGGAGCTAACTCTCTTCTGGCCATTTGAAGCATGACTGGCAAAACGCCATCGCAGCTGGCTGCTTTAAACGGCCCGAATGAGCTTATGGCCCTTTCCACTTTTTCCAATGTAATCAACTCAGCAATAGAGTTGTCGGCACAGATGCTATAGTCTGGCTTGGAATAGACTATTTGGTGATCATTGGGGAAATGAATTTTCAGAAGTTGGATTAACGAATCATCCATATCAGAAGTATAGTTACCATCAGACATCTCTATTGGACCAAGTGTCCTGCTTCTATCTTTGGCTAGTATTTTGGCAAGCTTTGAAGCTTGCTGCGTATCCTCAATTTCGTTGCAGAAGGTTCTCCATGAGTCCCTTTTTGCTTTCCTTAAAGTACTATTAAAACGTACTCGAATGGCTCGTAATGCCGTTTTAGTTTCTTCAGTTCTCTTGGATTTATATTTCCTAAGAGCGACCTGTAATTCCTTTCGTAGTCTCGTAAGATCCTGATTCCACCAAGGGGAAAGTTTACCACCGTTCCTGATGGTCTTTAGTGGGCAGGCTTTGTGAAATGCGTTAATGATAATGTCATTGAGATTATGCACTTGTTCATCAAGTTGATCAACTGTGTCGATTGAAGTGCAAGAAATTTTTGCTATGTTTTTCTTGACTGTCCTGTTATATAAGGGCCAGTCAGCTTTCTTTGGGTTTCTAAATTGAATTAGCATTGGAGGCTTTATTTCTAATTCATATGCAATGTACATGTGATCGGAGAGTGTGATGTCGTCTTCCACTTTCCAGTTATTTATATGATGATAAAGACTTTCGGAGCAAAGAGTGATATCTAAAACCTCCTCTCTGCCCATACCGTCACGAAAAGTTGGTTTATGCCCTTGATTAAGTATTTCAAGGTTACAGCCTACTATGAAATCAAGTAGGGCTTCGCCTCGTGCATTAGTATTTGTGCTACCCCATACTGTGTTGTGAGCATTGACATCCCCAGCAAATAGTATGGGTAAAGAATTTTGGATGCAAAAATTGACCAATTTATCTACTTCTTTTGAAATGGGATTTTTTTCCTTGTCTGGTAAGTATGCTGATATCAGAACGATGTCACCATCATCCACTTTTATTTTAACGGCAACCAAATCTCTACTCCAAAAGGAGCAAAGAGGCCAGACTTCCAAGTTATTTGATGTGACAATGCATGCCCTTGGGTTTTCAGGACCCTCAAAAACATGAATTTTTCCTTTTCGTGATAGGCCACAAACCCTTCCCTTGTAGGCATATGGTTCTTGAATACAAATGACAAAATTTTTCCCTAAACGGCGATTATTAATCAGAGCAGTAGCAGCTTTGCAATGCTGAAGATTGGCCTGTAAAAAGCGGAGTTTACAAGAAGAGCCATCTTCTGAATCGATAATATTGGTAGTTTCCGCCGCACTATTTTCAATAGTCGGTGTATGTACCTGTGTTATAGTGCCAGGCATTGTAAAGTAATTTTTCGCCGCCGCCTCACAAAAACTGCATTTCGGCCGCGGCCAATAACATTAAGTGACGATGGCCATTTAGTTATATCATATCGAATAAAAATAAATGCCATGATCAGAGAGAATAAATAATAATAATAAATAATAGATAATAATATTGTAATTATAGAAAATAAAATACAGTTATTATGTATGAAAAATGATAGAATATAAATAGTTATGAATGAGCTAGTTGCAGTCACGTAGATGAAATAAATAAATAACATAATTTGAAGTGAAACGTACATATTGTACAGCTTGTAGGATGGTGCAGACATAATATAAATTGTATGCAATTGCAAATACATCTGTACAGCTGCAATAGGCTTAAGACTATGCCTAAAATAAAAATTTGTACAAATTGGTGGAAAAGTATAATAGGACCAAAACTTCCACTTACCGTTTGAAGAGGTCCATTTTACCATACCTTCCACTTGTTTTCGGTAAGTTCCAACCCCCAGGGGTCCGTGAAAATAATTATTTTTGATGGAATTCAGCCCGTGAATTCAACAAAACTCCTTCCCGCTGCAAGGAGCGCGGGAGAATTATTGTCGGCTGATAGTCGACTGTAGAAAATTAATTTTCTTACTACTATTGCATTAATTTTATTTATTTATTAATTATTTACCATTTATTCTAGTCCACATGGCAGTATCCAAGTGTGGTACAATTGTACCACCCCCGATAAAAAAACCTTCTTTGTGGTACATTTGTACCACATTGGATACTACCATGTTAGCGATGACTTCGCCTTAGTTTTTCGGTCATAAAAAATGAAAAAATCTTCAAATTTACCTCAAAATATTTTTAAAAATTGTAAAACAATATTCCTGACTGGTACCTGAAAGCAGGATGTAATTCGGTTAAAGGGAACGGAGATAAGGGCAAATAAAGGCGTTGTGGTACAATTGTTCCACACTTGGATGTGGAAGTGTTAAACTCCATTAAATCTTTCAATAATTACGGCCTATTCTATATGCTAAATTCTGTTTTAAACCGTATCCTTTGTCAAACGTGCTATAAACCTTCAATACATTTCGTCAGACCTCAGTTAATTTGCGTGGCAAGGCCAGTTTTCTTTGCAGACATTTCTGATTTTCTCCAATCATGCAAATTAATATAAGTTTTACTTTTACTTTCTGCCCTGCACCGTAGCTTAAAAGGCGACATTTTACTATAAAGGTTAAATATAATTTAAAAGATAAAAAGAATTAGGGAAGTTTCTACATTACAATCGACATAAGAGTGAATCCATCTATGGACAACCAATGAATAAAATCGACATCTTAGATTACCATAAATATAGTCTCAAAAAATCAGAAATGTCAAAAACTACAAGAATAAGTGGTTCAAACATTTTCTAAAAATCTCTAAACCCCTTCCGAGTAAAGTAAACAGAAATTACAGAAAATCATGTGTGACTAAATAATGAGATGATTATATCTCAGTAACAGTGCAAGGTATCAGTAAGAAATATTTTTTAAAAATACAAATGGGTATTGTAGATTAGTATAGAAACAAATTTTATTTCTCATTGTTCGCGTTTTTCGAAATAGATCAAAATTTCCAAATTTTTTTCAATTGAGAATAACAAGCGTGTCCCACAATTGCCCATGGAAGTTTGACTTGAATCGGAATAACGGGAATCTGACGAAACAGATGCAATTTATTCCGCCGTGGGCAATTGTGGGACGCCGGAGATATTGTCGTTCAAAGTTTGGCAAAAAGTGACTATTTTTGAACAAAATTAGTCCAGGGTTTCATAAACAGGCATAAAAATGAAACTGGTTAATTAAAATATTAAATAGTTTTTTCAACCCAACTACTTATATTAAAATGCTTAGATAATTAACAGATGCGTATATTAGACATATATTGTTATATATTAGGGATACAGCCCTATATATTAGGCGTATATGCCCCTATATTGGGCATATATGTCAATATATCAGACATATATGGCTATATATTAGAAATTTATGACTTTATATTGGGCATATATCGATATATATTGGGCGTATATAGGTATATAGTGGGCATATATAGGTATATAGTGGGCATATATAGGTATATACTGGGCATATATAGGTATATGTAGAGCATATATAGGTATATGTAGGGCATATATAGTTACATATTGGGCATATATAGCTATATAATGGGCATATAAAGCTATATAATGGGCATATATAGCTATATAATGGCCATATATAGCTATATAATGGGCATAAATAGCTATATATTGGGCATATATAGGTACATATAGGTATGTGTTGGGCATATATAGGTATATATTGGCCATGTATAGGTATGTGTTGGGCATATATAGTTATATATTAGGCATATATAGTAATATAATGGGCATATATAGCTATATATTGGGTATATATAGGTATATCGTAGGTATATATGGCTATATATTGGGCATATATAGGTACATATTGGGCATATATAGGTATATATTGGTCAAATATAGGTATATATTGGTCAAATATAGGTATATATTGGTCATATATAGGTATATATTGGGCATATATAGCTATATATTGGGTATATGTAGGTATATATTAGGTATATATTGGTCAAATATGGGTATATATTGGTCATGTATAGGTATATATTGTTCATATATAGGTATATATTGGGCATATATAGGTATATACTGGGCAAATATAGCTATATAATGGGCATATATAGCTATATATTGGGAATATATAGGTACATATAGGTATATATTGGTCATACATAGGTATGTATTCAGCATATTTAGGTATATATTGGGCATATATATGTATGCATTGGGCTTATATAGTTATATACTAGGAATATATAGCTTTATATTGGGTATATATGTGTATATATGGCCATATTTTGTCATATATGGCTATATGTTACTGATATAAATGACTACATAGAAGACATACATAATTGGCTAAACTCATTGATCTCACATAAATATCAGCATGGTACGTGGTGGTTGCACTGCCGCGTATGGAAACCCTGGAACGTTTCCAGCCAGTATATAGCTTGCAGTGCAAGGCGCGCAAGCAAAACGCTGGGAGCCGAGTGGTTGTCTATAGATGGATTCACTCATAATTGAATATTAATGGATAAGTGACTTTGGAAAGGCTAGTAAAATATACTCTACAACGTTTGTAGGTTAAAACATCGAAAGCCATTTGTTCGAATGACGTTTTATGGGTAAAATAAGATAGAATACATAAAGATAGAAAGCAAAAACAAAATATCGAACACCGAATACCAAATGATAGAATCCAAAATCAATTGTTCGAATATCGAATACACAAAGATAGAATGTAAAAACAAATGTTCGAATACCGAATACAAATTAGTAGAATTAATACGATCTAGGCTAATGTGGACTGGGAATGGTAGATGTTTATGGATAGAAAGATTAATCTGTCCACTCGTGTTGCTGTGAATGTTCTTACAATTTAGATTCTCTTAAAACGGAAGCTTGTATTATTATACCCATAAAGTTTGTAAAATCGCGAAAAGGTAAAGATAAATTATCGCTTTGTAAATCTGGTCAGCCTGGGATAGGGTAAAGCCAAAGAGGAAGCAATATTTCAAAGTGCATCTCAATTTTTGGAAGTTCGTTGACAAATTACGACGTGAAAAATTACGATGGCACAACGCTTTATAATTAATGTAATTATATCCTTTACTTTATAGATATTGCCCAGCAATATCTTACTTGTTAAAAAAGACTAAGAGCGTCTTACATAACTGATATTACATGCATAAGTGGTCTGATCACACTCACAAAGATATGTTACACCACAATGACCGATATTATTGTTAAATGAATATAATATGTTTATGACTGACTAAGTGTTATTATGACTGACTGCAGAAGTCCATGATTTATTATTTGTAATAAAACTATCTGTCATTTTGAATTCGATATTCGATCATTTGGATGTCACATTCTATCATTTAGCATTCGGTATTTTGTTTTCGCATTCTATCATTTGGTATTCGGGATTTGATCTTTTGTTTTTGCATTCTACCAATCATTCTACCAAATGACTTTCGATGTTTTGGTTCCACACCCTCTGCAACAATAATGACTTCCTGATACCTTTTGACACTGCAATATGAAATTGTTCCATTTAGATCACTTATTTGTAAATATGGCATTGAATTTTACTACGCGAAGGAAGACTAATTTTTAAATCGATTACTTTTACTTCCATGGTTAATGTTATTGTAACTGCCACATGCGGAGGGGGCTTCGGCTTTTATTTAATCTGTGTCCTCCAAAGTAGAAGATTGGTTTGATTAAACAAAAACAATGAAGGGCAAATGGAATGCAGTAAATAATCATTATGTGAGGAATTCCCCTGAATTAAGGCCGTTTAATGAGAAACAGGAAAAAGGAGGACTCCAATTTAGTACTAACAAAAACGATTTGAAATTAAAAGACTGTTCAACCCTATGCATTCTAACATTCTGAATTCATTCTACAACATTATAATATGTAATGCTTTTAAAGGACGTCACTGGAAAACAGGATTTTAGCAAATATTATGCCACTGGCTGTTTACTAAAGCAGGTTATGTAATTATATTATATTAAATTAGGTTGTACTAAGGCACGCGGAAATAATTTACATTGCAACTCATATTTCAATTAAAATTGGTTAAATTAAAGTTCTGGTCCGGTCAAACCTCTGGTCATTCCCGTCTCCTGTAAAGTCTCATCGCCTGTATTTCGCTGCCATCACTGAATACATGTATTTAGCAAAAGGAACAATTTCATATCCAAATTGACAAATTTCAAATTGTGGAAAATAGAATATTATTCACATACCGCTACCACATAGTTAATAGTTACTAATTAGTGTGATTAGAATCAAGGACATTTCCTATAACGTACTTCACTTTAAACTGCCGCATGCCGTTATCGGGTGAAATGGGCTGTACTCAGCTGAATAGCTACAATTTCAGTTCGAAAGTGAATCTGTGCAGATATAAAAAGCGGACTCAAATGGATCATTAAGTCTTGCCAAGTTCAATGCTTAAGAAAAAATAATAAATCACAATGGTAAAAGCCATTTCCATAGAAATATTTTCGTGGTATGTGAAATGGGCCAACATTTGTGGAGGTCTACCATTTACTTGGGTATCTGACTGTCCTGGCAAATACTTGGAATGGTCTACAAATAAATGGGTTTTGTTGAAGTGGTGGCTATTTGTGCTGTATACTCATATTTTTTGGTTTTATCTTTTGGCGAGAGCTTTACATGAGACATTCTATGGAGTTACAATTTCTAAGTGCCTGAGTTATGTCTACGTTTTAGCAATCGGCTTGCCAATGACGACGATCTATAATACAATATTCAAACAGAAATTATTAGTAAGTGTTTTCAATACTACCATTGCTACTTTCTTTAAATGGCGCAGTAAGATCAATTAATTACATCTCAAAACTTGTTTTAATACCATTAAAATTTAAATGTTATGTACAGTAATATTCCGTTTTATTCCAGAACAATACTTTCAGAGGAAATATAAAAACCGACTTCATTCAGTGGATGTTATCCTGTTCTTCGGTCTTCTGATTACTGCCATATATCCTATTATATATATATATATATTTATATATTTATTACAAGATATCGCCCTCGTAAGGTCATTGAAATATCAGGGCAAATATTACAAATCACATTCATTTACAAAAGAATATCCTAGAATGAAAAGTAAGACTAAATAAACACATTTTTTTAGAAAGTAATTGGTACGTTATTCTGAGTCCGTTACATCTACAATTCTTGATTCCATTAATTGTTGTTCTATTAGATAAGTTTTTAGTTTTTTCTTAAATATAGCTAAGGAGTGAGAAGTTCTAATTTCAAATGGTAAACTATACCAGTATAAGAGAGATTGTTCAGAAAAACTTCTGTGACCATATGAATTAGATTTTGAATACAATTCACGCTTAGTATATGTATTGGATCTAGTAGACAATGTATTGGTTTCATTAAAATTTAGATAGTTAATAAAATAAGGAGGACAGGTATTAGTATGTATAGTGTACACAAGTTTTAACAATTCGAATTTATACAAATAACGTGGAAAGAACCATTTCAATTCATTAGTAATTAACATTTTTACGGAGTCAAATTTCTGTTTACATAACACGAATCTACCAGCTAGTCTAAGTACCTTTTCAACAATGTCAAGGTCAGATTTTTTCGCAGTGCCCCACACTATTACCATATACCTTATAATTGACAGAACATATGTATTCATAACATTTACTCTATTTGTTAGATTGAACATGAATTGATAGGGGAATAACGAGAATATTATACCATAGCACTTAGTAGTCATTGAGGTTATATTATCTAAAAACCGAAGTTCTGAGTCTATCCATAATCCTAAAATTTTTACTTTATCTGAGTGATGTATTTTTGTACCATTAATGTTTAAACATACAGATTCCTTGTTTACACCACAGTTTGGTTTGCCAACAACAACCATTACAGTTTTACTTACATTTAACTCCATATAATTGTCTTATAATATTTGGAGGTGCAATATTCATACTGCCATTTCAAACCACTTTCATGACGTCTCTTCTATATCCTAACAATTTCAGCTACATAGCATTCATGGTTTTGGCATCACTACATATTTGGTTTGCATTCTGTGCAGTCGCAATAGCAACGTTTAATATAGCAAATACACTTATTGTGTGTACAGAAGTAAAAATATTGTTTGAAGAGTTGAGGTAAATTTAAAAAATACAATTATAATATTATTTCCATGCCTCATGATAGTTTGTTACCATATTTCTTTAATACAAAACATTTAAATTTAATAACGAAAATGAAAATTTTACAGCTACAATCGAAAATGGTATCGAACGGGAAATGAATTTTGACACATAACTACATTGTCTCGAATCTACCGATTGTCACAATTATTTTTTATAATACGTAATGATGAGTACAGCATTATACTCTTTGTTTATAACTGACAGTTGTATTTGGTTAACTATCTGATCATTCTACACCATTCTCAGTTGGACACCTTTGTCACTCTGCTGCTTTCGTTATGGGCGGTATTTCAACCTCACGAAATTGTTTGACTTTTACTTAAATTAAAAGTTATATAATAATATGGTGAATCGCTTTAGCTGCATTGCAAACATTTAGATTACCTACCATCTGTGCGGAACAGACAGTCTGAAATCCCCGGGCAAAAAGGTTGAACATAATATACCTACTATATGATTTAATTTGCTGTTGAACCAGAGTAAAGAGTAATGCGTTGAATAATAGAACAAACATTTGCAATAACACTTAATAGGTGTTTCCAGGTCAGTAGTGGCTTTTAAACAGTTTAATGTCTCTTTAATGAATCATTTTTGCTTATTATTGATTATTGATATGTGAAGAAAAATGTTCGTAGTCTATGCCAATTAACAGAAAAAGGAGAAATAGGTTAGAAGTGAGAAATAAAAGCAACGATAAAAATTAAAAACCTTTCTAAACAATCATAAATGACTTACCTAAACTTTGAAAATGGATGCGGCTATAAGATTCAGTCATTAATTAATAAATAGTCTTTATTACATACGCTTGAATCTGAAATCTGTTTACTTCCATCTTCCATGGTTTGGGTATAACTATCATTTTTTTTATTCCATTATTACTACTTTATTGTTATATTTACTTCATTCCTTACAACAACTATATAATGTGTAAATTGTATGGTAATAGTATTTAAACAAGTGGATTATTAATCTAAGCTTTTGAATTACAGTAATAAGTTGGGTTAAACTGCGTGGTGTTTCAATTATTTATGCGTCATATTATTGCATTAATTTAGGTTCTAAGATCTAATTATACCTATATTATCTGATCTCGAGAAAAGTAAACGTTTTGTAGGTTAATAGGAAATTAATAATTTTTCTCATTTCTATAAATTTTGTGTTCTCGGCCAAATCCAAAAAAAATGTGTGAGAAACTCTGATGCCTAAAGTTATAAACCCTTAATAAAATGTTAAAATAGCCTCCGACGTTCCCAAACTAATGGAATAAATGATTTTAATTATTTTGTTCCTCTTTATAACCGTATATTGCCCGATATATAGTTGACATGTTGGACAAGATTTTGCAAATTTTCGGAACAGACGTTCTTCAAATTTTGAATGGTCCTGATTCGAGCCATATTTCCAAGACCGGATACATGACAAGGATGACTCATATGGCATTGAGGTCGTGTAGAGTATTATCAGCCAAGTTATTGACATTAAAATAGCCCAGAGTAAAATTAGGAGAAACTTCATGCTTTCCATTCGAGAATGAATGGTGGAGAATGAGAAGATAGTTGGCCCAGAGTTCAACTAGCCGGTGGGTAGTGGCTAGGTGGCTAGGGGGCAAAAGTGGCTAGTGGGCGGGTAAATTGATAGGTGGCTAGTGGGCAAAAGGGGCAAAAGTGGGCAAAAGTCAAAATGGAGCTAAATAGATACACTAAAGGATGTAAAAATTGGCGCAAAATTTTGAATATTAGATACTTTTGCCCCTTTTGCCCACTACCCACTTTGCCCCTTTTACCCGGGTGGGTGGGCAAATGTAGTTTTAGCCGGCTAAAACTGAACTCTGAGTTGGCCAAATATAACATCATTTTGAACATGAAGTTGAAAATGAAGAACGGAAGACCATACATACTATTAGTTTTATCAACAACTAATTGTGTCAATCTGTATATTCGAGGAAGCGTGTGTATACATCGGAACAATCGGAAGTTATTTTCCGTCCGATACCATTTTCTACAATAGCTGCAATTTTTTGTCAAAATATATAAATTATTATTAAATAAATAAAAGTGTTTTTTTCACTGAGTATGCATAATGTGTACAAAAGTTTAATTTTATAATTGTGCTCAAAAATTACCTCATTTCGTCAAAGAAAACTTTTAAAGTTGGCATTACAGAAAGTCCTGATGCTACATGAAACATACATAATGCGAAGGCACAAAATGAAAACCAAATATGAAGTGATGCCAAAGCCATGAATTGTAGATAGCTGAAATTGTCAGGATCTAGTACTAACAGAATATTACTAACTTAACTATATATATAAAAATATTATATAATATTCTTTGTATTTTATTTAACGTACTCCGCCATTTGAAGTAAGTCGCCAATATGACATTGATTGTAGTGACCAATTCTGCCCTTTTTAATATTGTTACGTGAATCGTAAGGATTACCACTGCCACGCCTAAGAAGTAGACGTATTTCATGCAAGCAGCGATTGTGTCGCCATAAAATGTCTCGAATAAAGCTCTGGCTAAAAGATAAAACCAATAAACATGTGCATACAGCACATAAAGCCACCACTTCGACAACACCCATTTATTGGTAGCCCATTCGAAATATCTGTCAGGGCATTCTGAGACCCAAGAAAATGGTACACCACCCCAAAAGTTACCCCACTTTACGTACCATGAAAATACGTTTATTGAAATCGCTTTTACCATGATACTCTAAATAGTCTTTTTTTCTGATGGGTACTACGTCAACGATTATAATGAACGAACAGTTGTGAAATATTTCAAGTTCTAATTTTTTGGGCGAGTTAAATCGATTTTTCCGCTTTTAAGATAAGTTAAGAGATGAAATTGTTTTAAGAATACTACAGCTGTAATGTTCTTCAAACTTCAAAACGAACTATAACTTAAGTTAATATTTTCAAGTTTCAAATGACATTATTTTACTTAAATACTATTTAGTACCTGTAAGTACACTACAACAGAGACAAGTTTTGTAGACTGTTGCAGAATGCAAGACTGGTAGCAATATTTTGTCATGTATTATTAGTATCTACTTATATGAACAACTCAGAAGAAATAAACAATCTCCACCTTTTGCACGTACGGTCATAAATAATTCATAAAGGGTAGAACTTCAACATCGCACATCCGAATTTCTGGAGCAAATGTAGTTGAGTAAAATGTAGTGGAGTGGAGCAAAGTAGAAATAAATAACACAACGAACATGGTTTTCTAATCAAATTAAATATTGCGTTGTACCATAGAATTTTAAGCTTTAAATAATATGGTCAGATAGTTTACGTTTACAGTCTACTGACTTTATACACTGTAAACCTGATTCCAAAATGAAGGCAGGGAAATTCTGAATTTCAGACACCACGCTATTAAGTACGGCGTACTGCTTTCATGTTTATTGTTTATTCTAGTTTTAACATACTGCTAGAATTGGTATGCATGATTTTGGAATGGCATAGGTATGAGGAAAACAGCACAAAAGTTGTATGTAAGAAATTCATGAGAGAAAAGAAAAATTGTTAGAATGGAAAAATCAATTTTTAAATTGTGAGATGAACTTCTATTCATAACAACATAAGCATTTATTTAACTAAATGGGTTATAATTTTTAATTCTAACTGTTAGCTAAAAGTTAGAATACACTCCATGGTTCCCAAACTAACTGAATGTATAGACCTAGAATTAGACCCAGCCACCTTAGCTTGGTGGAGCACTCAGTCATCTGACTATTCAGTGTATGCATCCACTGTCAGTTCGAGTCTTTGGCTGAGTGAAATGGCCGAGAGAGAGAGAGAGCTGTGTAAAGGCGCGAGTATTTGAGTTGTAAATGTGGAATGAAGACAAAGGTTAAGCACGAACCCGCAATTACAAGGGCCATCCTATGGATACCTCGCTGATTACGAGAGTAGCTTGGATAACATGTCTTTGTTGGGCTAGTAGACTTCCAATAACAGTCCCACATCAGTGACTCGTTAATGACAGCCTTAGGCTTCTCGGGTATTAATTAACAACAATACCAGTGTTGAGGGAGTTGGCAATATACCTGTTGTTGGGGAACGAATTATCTACCCGATAACCGTACCAACGGCTGCATCTAAAAAACTATGACGAGTTTACTAATAATTGAAAGATGGTAAAGTTAAGTTCTTATAGATCCCTATGTAGTATAAAGCTGTTAAAATGACCTGCAGAATTTCGACCTAAAAATCATGTCCAATAACGTAACTGGTGACTCTAAAACTGGTGAATTTTGACAACAAACATTTACTCAATTTAAATGTGTTATAACAAATCTCTTAATTCGAATTATTAAATTACAAAATTATAGCGGGGCCTAATAATTAACCAATTCATTCTCCTCAAGCCAATCTGAAAGCACACGTCTTCGTACGTTAAACCGTACCTCCACTGACTCCAAAACGTAGTTACCTAAAATCACGCTAGGTTTCGCACAGTCACATTTTATAATACATAGCAAATGATTCAGCATAAAACATGAAATAAATATGACAAACATTAATTGTAAGGTCACAATTAACACCCGTAATGTGTCCTGCGCCCAGTACTACCACTCTGTAGTTAGGCAGTACACACCATATAACAAACAAGGCAAATTACCATTTGCTATATAAATAGCGACTATATATAATAGTATATATATAAATAATATAATAGTATATAAATAGCGACTGTAATGTATAAAGCGTAGTGTATTGTAAACATGGTTTTCCAATCTCACGGTACTGTTTGACTTTCAAGTAAATCAGAAGTTATGATATGGCGTATCGATTCAGTTTCAATGCAACCATTTAGAGTACGTCAAATATTGGGCAAATATAGAAAACTGGTTATGTCTCAAATCCCCGGGCCAAATGGTTAAACATAAAATAATATAGTATAATGCATTTAAAATGAACAATTGTTGTTGAACCAGAGTAAAGAGTAAAGAAAATGGGCTGAATAGGACATAGAACAGGCATAGTAAGTAAATCCATAAATAATTATTCATGAAAGTTAAAAACGTTTTGCAACATTGCATTGCTCAATCGAGTTTCTGAAGCAAATGCAGAAGAGTAAAATGTAGTGGAGTGGAGCAAATTGATTTATAGGTAGAGCAAATTTTTTAATCAAATGAATTCAATTGTCTAGTACAAGAATTGAAGCTTTAAATATTATGTTGAGGTAATTTACACAGGCACGGATTGCTTTCGCACTTGTTGTTTACTGCTGAAATTTTATAATACAGATATAATTGGTATGCATGCTTTGGTATGACAGTAGTTATGAGATAAACAGGGTTAATGTCGTTAATGGCATAATTGTTAGAAATTCATGAAGGCCAGGATAATCTTCTAATTAGAAAATTCAATTTTTTTCAAAATCACATCAAAATCAGGATGAACTTCTATTCAGAACACAATATACATTTATTTTACCAAACAGATTATCATTCTAATTCTAGCTTTTAGCTAAAAGTTAGAATACACTCCATGGTTCCCAAGCTAACTGAATATATAAATTTAATTATTTTGTCTCTCTTCATAATGGAATATTGGCCAATCAACAATTGACAAGTGGGACAAGATTTCACAAATTTTCTTAATAACGTGTTCTGTATTCTTGAGTGCTTGGGATTTGATCCATGTTTCCAAGACTTGATGCAGGAGTAGGACGATTCAAAGATAACAGAACCCGTAAAAAGTACTATTACCCATAAGATAGCCATTAGGACAATCCAAAAGACAAGGGTTAGGAAGATTAAGGTATCTAACTTGGAATGGTGAATAAGCAAGAGATAGTTGGCCAGATACAACTGCCTTTTGAATAAAAAGTTGAAAACAAAGAATAAATTACAGTACATATTATTGACTTTAGTAATAACTAACTGGGATAGTCTGTAGATTTTGGGAATTGTGGTGACGTGTCGAAATTCATTTTCCGTTCGATACCATTTTCTTCCATAGCTGTAAAATAAGTGTAGCAAAATATTAAAACGTAAGATATGTACCTATACTTTTTGGGAAAACAAAGGTAAACTAGTCAAGGAGTAATTTGTGGAGTTTTAGATTACCTTAATTCTTCAAAGAACAATTTTACAGGTAAACACACAGAAAGTTGTGGTGCTATATGAAACATTGCCAGTCCAAACCCACAGAATACACACCAAATATGAAGTAATACCAAAGCCATGAATGCTATGTAGCTGAAATCGTCAGGATCAAGAATGGACGTCATGAAAATGTGTTCAAATGGTATTATGAATATTCCACCTCCAATTACGAATGGATATGTGACAGCAATCAGAAATCCCAAGAAGAGAAACACGTCCAATAATTCAATTCTACTTTTATATTTCTTTAGAAAGTATCGTTCTGCATTATAATTATAACATTTTAGTGATTTACATAATATTATGTGCAAACTAATAAAGTATCCATTTTATTAAACTTACTACGCCATTTTGAAGAAGTCGCCATAAATACATTAAGAGTATTTACTATTCCTTCCCCTTTGAATATTGTCGTGTGGGTTAGGTATATTGGTATAGCTATTGCTAACACGTAGACGAAATTCAAACACGCAGCAATACTATTTTTGTGAAAAGTCTCGATTAAAGCTCTCGTCAAGAGATAAAACCAGTAAATATGAATATATAACACAAATAGCCACCACTTCCTCAAAACCCATTTATTAGTAGACCATTCCAAATATCTACCAGGACAGTCGGATATCCATCTGAACGGTAAACCTCCCCAGAAATTTCCCCACTTCATATACCAAGAAAATATATTTAAAGAAATGGCTTTCACCATGGTGAAACAGCTTTTTTCCTTAGGAAGTGAACCGGTTTACAAGGTATAAGGATGTGAAGTGTTCGAGGCGAAGTGGAGAATTGAAACAGCTTATTATATTATATTGTTTGCTAAAGCGAATTCCCTAGCTTTGGTATATTCCTACTATATTTTGCTATTTATGCAGCAATACAGTCCGGCTTGTGCTAACATGGAGTGAGTATGCTGAAATTATTAAAATGGTTTACTAATCTAGATGAGTTGTTTTTCATGTCATCAGCCACATAAGAAAAAGTATTACCGTTTGTTTTATAAAGGTGATTGTAATGTATAAAACGCTCGAATTATCATCCAGCTTGGCATTGCATGTCATTTCTAAAAGGTTTCCCAATGATAATATTTAAGTGTTTACAGCTTTTAAAGTTGAGGTATACGCAGTTTGTAAGAAAATTCTGTATTTGACAACTTTACATATACTTTATTCGGCATCTAGTAAAATGAAAGTTGACTTTTATGCTAATAAAATTTCGCCATCGCACTAAGAAATCCAAATCCAAGAAAGTATATCGAGCTGCAATTTTGGCCTTATGAAAATAAGGCGACTTAAGAAATTAAACTACAAATACAGGTTTACTGTCAAGCAGAAGCTGTCACGCCTTATGATGAGTTTTATATAAACAACTCAGAAGAAATAAACAATCTCCTCCTTTTACACGTACAGTAAAGCCATAAATAATTCATGAAGGATAAATAAAACTTTTATACAACATCGCACATCCGAGTTTCTGGAGCAAATGTGGTCGAAAGTAGAGATAAATAATACAATGGACATGGTTTTCTAATCTAAAGAAGTAAATTGTCTCGTACAAGAATTGAAGCTTTAAACATTATGTTCAAGTAGTTTACGCTTACAGTATTCTGAATTTATAGACTGTAAACCTGATTCCAAAATGAGACAGGGAAATTCAGACGCCAATCAATATGTACGGAGTACTACTTTCAAGCTTATTATTTATTGCTAGAGTAGAAGCTTTATAATACTGCAAGAATTGATATGCATGCTTTTTGTATGACATGTAATGGAAAATTGTAATTATCGGGATGAACTTCTATTCACAACTCAAAAGACATTTATTTTACTAAATAGATTATCATTTCTAATTCTAGCTTTTAATTAAAAGTTAGAATACACTCCATGGTTCCCAAACTAACTGAATATTATATAAATTTATTAATTATT
Organism: Tomocerus qinae; assembly: GCA_020055645.1. Lineage (NCBI taxonomy): Eukaryota > Metazoa > Arthropoda > Collembola > Entomobryomorpha > Tomoceridae > Tomocerus > Tomocerus qinae. The sequence goes on along the minus strand of CM034546.1, from coordinate 48,865,747 downwards.
TTGTCTCTCTTTATAATGGAATATTGGCCAATACACAATTGACAGGTGGGGCAGGATTTTACAATTTTCCTGAATAGCGTGTTCTGTATTCTTGAGTGCTTGGGATTTGATCCATGTTTCCAAGACTTGATGCAGGAGAAGGACGATTCAAAGACTAGAGAAGCAGTAAAGAGTACTATCACCCACAAGATAGCCATTAGATTTGTCCAAAAGACAAGCATTATAAAGAGGGAGGTATCAAACTTAGAATGGTGCATAATCAACAGATAGTTGGCCAGATACAACTGCCTTTTGAATGCAAAGTTGAAAATAACAAGCAAATTACTGTACACACTATTGCTTCTGGTAATAACTAGTTGGGATAGTCTGTAGATTTAGGGTAAGGTGGTAATATGTCGAAATTCAATTTGTGTTCTGTACCATGTTCTTCCATACCTGTCAAATAATTTTAGCACTATATTAAAACCTAAGATAATGTGTAGCTACATTTATTTATTATTTATTAAAGTCAAAAAGATGGATTGTCAAGTCTTAGGTTACCTCAACTCATCAAAGAACAGTTTCACGGTTGAGCACACAGAAAGTTCCGCTGCAACATGAAACATCGCCAACGCAAATCCACAGAATACACACCAAATATGAAGTAATTCCAAAACCGTGAATGCTATGTACCTTAAATCGTCAGGATCAAGTATAGACGTCATAAAAATGTGTTCAAATAAATGGTATTATGAATATTCCACCTCCAATTACTAATGGATATGTGGTAGCAATCAGAAATCCCAAGAAGAGAAATTAGTCCAATAATTCGATTCTGTTTTTATATCTCCTCAGAAAGTATAGTTCTGCATTATAAAATAAGTTTTACATAAAATTATGAATATTAATTAAATGATCCATTTTATTGAACTTACTGCACAATTTAAAGAAAGTCGCCAGCATGACATTAAGAGTAGTTACCGACTCTTCTCGTTTGAATATTGTAGTGTGAGTAAGGGATACTGGAATAACTATTGCTAACACGTAGACGAAATTCAAACACGCAGCAATGCCATTTGCATGAAAAGTCTCGATTGAAGCTCTCGTCCAAAGATAAAACAAGTAAATCAGTGTACAAAATACCATTTACCACTTACCAGTGGTAAGTGGTTTTTAATGGTATTTAACGTTAAATACCACTACCTAAAAAGTAGTGGTAAGTGGTATAAATGGTAAAAATGGTAAAAAATAGTTTCATTTAAATTTCGTGTTTAAATTTTGAACAAAATTCGGGGGCAAAGTATGAAATAGCTTAGCAGATGATCATTGTTGTCACAAATTGATAAGTGTTCATCAATCAGAGTAGGATTCAACCAATGAGGGCGCTAACAACCCTTGCCGATTGAGAAATTAATTGCAATTAGCATCAATTTTAAATGGACGATACCAAATACAATCTTTCTTTCTTCATTTTTTTTATAACTTTTGGTGTACAATCAAATAAATATGATTAATTTAATTGATATTGGAAATATTTCATAGAAAACAAAGTTCTAAAACTTAAATTTTAGGAAGTCTAGTGTATCTGTACTCAGCTGTCTAATCAATCGCTAAAATTTACCATGTTTACCATTAAATGCATTTTTACCATTAAATGCATTTTTACCACTGTGATGGTAAAAAAGGCTAAAAAGTGGTAAATTTTGTACACTGAAGTAAATATGTATAGAAAACATAAATAGCCACCACTTTCTCAAGACCCATTTATTGGTAGACCATTCCAAATATCTGCCAGAACAGTCGGATATCCAATTAAGCGGTAAACCTCCCAAGAAATTTCCCCATTTTATATACCAAGAAAATATGTGGATAGAAATATCTTTTACTATGGCGAAATAATGTTTTTATGGGCACTGATCGAAGTGTTGTTTATTGTTTTTGCAAAAGTTATATTATACTTATACACTATTTTTTGATTAAACTTGAACCGATTTACTACATAAGAACATGTACTGTTCGAAGCGAAGTACAGAAATGAATAAATGAATACTGTTGCGGCGAATTCACTAGCTGCGGAAACTAATGCTATGTAACTATTATTTTGCTATTTACACAGTTCGGTTTGTGCTTTTACATGTAGTGAGGGAAGAACCCCTAATTGTCGACACCTTTTTGTCAACCCTCTTTTGTCAACAACATTTTTTACGATTTTTTGTCAACGCCTTTTTGTCAACACCAAGACTTGAGTTTGCTGAAAGAGTAAAAGGTTGGGTAAATGGAAGATGGAAGGCATTCTTAGGCAATACAATTAGTGCAATGAATAAAAATTTCTGTTGACAAAAAAGGAAAAGTGGTGTTGACAAAAAGGAAAAGCGTGTTGACAAAAAGTACCTTTGATGTGTTGGGATTTTAGTGTTGACAAATAAGGGGAATCGTAGTGAGTAGTGATATTTATTAAAATGATTTACTAATCTCGATGAGTAGTTTTCCATGTTTTCAGGCAAATAAGAATGACGTATTACCATTTGCTTTAAAAGGATTGTAATGTATTAAACACTCGACTGATCTATTACATGTCATTTCTAATATCAAATTCCTCATTAGTCAGTAAGTTCAAATGTAATGTAAGTTCACAGTAAGCTCATTTAGATTAGAGGTACCTACAGAAATGTGATAGGACAATTATATATATGGTAACTTGACATATACTTTATTCGGCGTTTAATAAAAAAGTAGACTTTGATGTTCATTAAATTTCGCTAACATCGTTCTAAGAAATCCAAATAGAAAATACAATCGGCTTTAAACGTTTTATTAGCACTTGTTTGGGTTAAAGTTAGTAGATTGATATTTATGGATCCAGGAATTTTCACATCTAAACTTTTACATCCTGGGGTAGTGAAGTTTTACAACCGGCCACTGAAGTTTTACAACCAGCCACTGCAGTTTTACAACCATGCACTGCAGTTTTACAACCATGCACTGCAGTTGTACAACCAGCTACTGAAGTTTTACAACCAGCCACTGCAGTTTTACAACCACAAACGGCAATTTTACAACCTTACAAATGTAATGAACTCAAAGTTTGGTAAGATCTAAATAAATGCTTAATAATTACATTAAGACGAAGTTTGGTTAATAACCGAAGGAATGGTGCATTATGGTAAATGCTCCATTCAAATACAACAGGTAGGTAGAGATTATGATTGTATTTACATACAATGAAAGTAAACTTGTAGAAGAGAAATCGGAACTGAACTACAGGTTACAGTTTAGACATTTGACGCAAGCGGTAGCAGTTTTGTAATAGCAGCATGGCTACTGGCTAGTTTTGTAAAATCAGTTCTAAGTTCTAAGAAAAATTAGCTTTCCGTGGCTTCGGTTATTGTAATGTGAAAGATTATAAGTGGTTCTTATTGGAATTGTGAGAGAACCCTAATTGTATGGGAAGTGTCAATTATTCGCAAACAGGTGGAATAGAAGAAATCATTTTCTGAAAAATCACCACAAAAACAGGATAAAAGAAATTCCCAGCAACGAATTCTACAACTAATGAAATGTCCCCAGCTAAAGAGTCAGTCTACATATCGGAGAAAAAAAAACATAAAACGTCGTAAATTATAAGATTGAATTAACGTTTACACATTACTTAACCTTATTTGACATTGACCATGTTTTCATTTTTCATTGACTGTTTTCTTTACTTTAAGTGCATTAAACAACCTTTCAGCAATATAACCATATCACTTTGTCTTAATATAATTATTAAGCATTTATTTAAATGTTTTACCAAACTTTGAGTTCATTACATTTGAAAGGTTGTAAAACTGCCGTTTGTGGTTGTAAAACTTCAGTGGCTGGTTGTAAAACTTCAGTAGGTGGTTGTAAAACTGCAGTGGCCGGTTGTAAAACTTCACTACCCCAGGATGTAAAACTTTAGATGTGAAAATTCCCAATACCGATATTTATATATAGTGATATGGTAATAATATAAAACATGAGTTGGTTTCAAGTTTTTTCATCGTGTTAATTTCACTCTTCGTCATAGATTGATTTATTTTACTATAGAATTAACGTATTTAAATTATAAGACTGAATATATGGATATAATTTCATTACCCCACATTTCAATGACATATAAACCTAATATATATATTTAGGTACATATAATACTCACGATTGAAATATTATTATATAGTCGGACTAGATAAAACCCATATGAAGTGGTACATTTGCTATCTAACTCCTCCAACCAGGAAAACCATCCAATTCCATGAATGGAATTGCTGAGTAAAGTGTTATTTATAAAATCGAATACTAAAGCTTTATATTATGTATATTTTACTTGTCAGGAAATTAAACGTTGCCCACAATGGAATTAAAAGGAGTGCAGAGAACTATTTACAAAAATTACAAGCTGGTAGATTCCTTCCTTGTGCAATCTAAAATAAAACTTGATATTTGTAATCAGTAATAAATAATTAATGAGCAAATTTACTTGAGCTTAATTGGAAGGATGGACATAACGTTAGGAATGACAAATCTTATATAATAATAGAACGGACCTTAATAGAACGTTACTCGACTCGGTAAATACTTTTACCTCAACAGTAGTATCTTGTTGGCTATAAAAGCCATTAGTAATAAAATAAATCCTTTATTGTTTAGCAGTGAAATTTCTTTAAAATGTTCATACAAAGTTTGTTGCTTGTTGCATTTATTACCACAAATGTTAGTTTGTGCGTAGGAATTAATTTGGACTGTGATTTGGTCAAGGCTTCTGGAAAGTGTAATTGCGACAGAGAAAACTTGGGATGGAAAATACAGTGTAATTATTTCCAAGACAAAATTTCTTTAAGTATTCATTCACCGCTGGAACAACACGACCAGAATAAAGCAGATTTGAATGTGACACGTCTTCCAACTAAACAGTTAAACTGGGAAATAATTGAAGGTGTTGACCTGAGGAAAGATGAACTTCTAATAACATCATTAATGTTCGACAGTTGTAATATAATCAACGATGGTTTTCTTGCGTTCCTCCAAAGGATTAACCTAAATGGGTCAGATATACAAAAATTTGGTGTTATTCGTATGGACATGAGTACGGCAAGTTCAATGTCAAGTAATATTTTGAACGAAGTGCCTAAATTGGAGACACTCGTTGTTAATTACGACAAATTAAAAACGTTCCCAGATTTAAGCAGTTTAGAAAAACTCGAATCGCTTAATTTTGATTATAATGAGCTGGAAAATATTCCAAGAAATGCATTTGCAAATAACAGAAATCTTACGGAATTATCTTTGAACCACAATAAACTCAGCGTTATTGAAGATCGTATTTTCCCTGATGAAACAACGAAGCTTGATCTTTCATTCAACCGAATATCATCTCTGTCATCTGCATCATTTGCTAACCTTAAGGCTCTTCAAGTTCTAAACATGGACGGCAATCCTTTGTTTGGTCTTAATCCGACTGCGTTCAACGTTCTAATCACATTGAAGGAATTATCGCTTCATGATGTTTACTTCAGAGCATTTCCTCAATTAACAAACTTGATTAATTTGGAGACATTAAAAGTACGTAGACATCGTCCTTTCACAAACATTCCACTGATTCCACATTCAGGGGCCACTTTCTTGAGAGACTTGCCAAATTTACGGAAGCTGCATCTCCGGAAACTAGACTTTACAACCTTTCCAAAACTGAAAAACATTTCCAACCTCGCAGAATTAGATTTATCGGAAAATTGGATCCAAACTTTCCCATCAAAATATTTTTTTCAATTTCCCAAACTACAAATTCTTGACGTGAGCAAAAATCGCCTCACAGATTTGAATTCCCCTGGCATTGAACAACTTACAGATCTTAACCTAGAAGGAAACGAATTATCATTGCTAAATTCAAAATTTTTTGCAAAATCAAATCAACTTGTTAAAATTGATTTAGCCAACAATGAAATAAGTTCTATAACAAATGAAACATTTGCACTCCTATCAAATCTTACTTGGTTAGATCTTTCGGATAACTTTCTTTCCTTTAACTCTGTGAATTCAAATTTTGGGAATAACCAGTCTCCTTTCAAGAATAACTTAAAATTGCAAACACTCCTTCTAAAAAACAACCGAATTGACTCAATACATGATGATTGGAGGATCTTATTAAATGATTTGACCAAACTTGATTTGCAGAAGAACAAAATAACTAACCTTACAGCAAAAGATTTGTCGTTCGCGCAAAAAAATATTACAGTGCTCCTACACAGAAATCCTATTACACATATTGATATGGATGATGCATTGGTTCATTTACCTGATACAGGTTTAGGTCCTTCACGTAATGTAACTATTATTTTAGATTCCAACATACCACTAAATTGTGACTGTCAAGCATTCCATCTGAAAAACTTTCGGTCAAACGTCTACAACATTTATTCATATGATGTTATCTGTGCAACTCCTGTCAGTTTTAAAAATATTCATCTTAGGAAAATTAAAGATAAAGACCTCAAATGTCAAATAAAAAACGATTGTCCAATTGGTTGTAAATGTTGGCAACGTCCAGTTGATTTTACTATTCTTATTGACTGTGCCAACAAAAGTCGTAACATATCTAAATTCGGGCTTCCTCAAATTGACGACATTAACAACTTGCGACTAAATCGAATAAATTGGAAACTGGATTTAGACCTTTCTGGAAATGAAATCACAGAATTGACAGATGGCTACGTCTCAACATTTTCCTTACATTTAAGGATGGTCAACCTTTCAGACAATCAATTCACTTCGTTGTCTTTCCTTCATGCTTTGAAAGATAATTCAGCAACCAATTTTTCTCTGGCAAATAATCCTTTTCCATGCGAAGACTGCTTGGGATTCCAAAAAGAGTGGAGACATTTTTCTAGTCGTTTAGATGTTGAACAAATGAGTTGTATTTTCAAGAACGAAAGCGAATCAATGATATACAAACTCAATAGCTTAGACGTTCTCCAAGACAAATTGTGTCCCGATGAAATTGAAGATTCTAATCAAATACACTATTTTGTTATAGTCGCATCAATCTTATTCATCTTAGTCCTCTTTCTCATTATTATCTATTTAACACGCGAAAAGGTAACAACTCTTAACTTGACGCGTTCCACTACATACTAATTATTATGAATACTATAACTCCGTCTACTTATGAATTAGTTTAACACAGGTTTCATAAAATATACAAATTTCTTTCTAAAATTTTAATCAGTTTTATCTATAAACATTTAGATGAAAAGACAACGTGAAATGAAAGACATTGTTAGCTTACTAAATGGAAGAAAAACTAATGAAGATGACGAAGCGAAGGATGATCCACTCCATTTTTTGTTCGATACAAGTTATGAAATCAAAAAGAATTCTTTCCTCGTCGGTGAGTTAGTGACGTTTAATTGATAACATTATTGTAGTTCAAGAAAAATTAACTACAAAAAGTTTTGAGCATTGATTTGAAAGAAAATTAACATTTTTTGTTTTTCATTACTAAAAATAATAAAACTTCATTGAATTTTGTTTCTTAGCAATTTTAACGGTGACACAAAATAAATTGGTCAACATATTGAGTACAAATACATTAATGTTACTTAAGCCTTTTAACTTTCATATAGAGAAATCCTGTTTACTTGGAAGTGGAGAATTTGGAGAAGTGTACAAAGGACTGTTGCATGGAGTAGATAAAACTGCTGCATTTAAAACCGTCCGAAGTGATCGTGGGAAAGGACCTTTGAAAGCTCTCGTTTCTGAAACAAAAATATTGATGTATATCGGACCACATGAACATTTAGTCACACTTTTAGGAGTCTACCGAGAAGAAATAACGTCAGGTAATTTCATATATAATAGGTACTTAGTATTCCACAAATATTAGATTACGACTGTAATATCACAACAAGGAATTTAATGATAAAATGGTAATAAAATTAGAAGTTTCCAGGAGATTCAATAAATGGGTCGATAACATAAAAATACTTTTATTCTGCATTTCTGAAAATCGATTATAATTTAAAACAAATAAATTTTTGATGAATTGAATTAGGAGTCCTCTACGTGGCAATAGAATATTGTGAGGTTGGATCTTTGGAATCATTTCTAAGGAGAAACAAATCGTCGTTTACGGAATATCTGGGATTAAATCCGGACGTAGAATGTGAACCTGCAGGTAAACCAATTAACAATGCACTGTTATACTTAGTAAAGATTTTAGTATTCCTATACCTTTAAATATAAACAATTCTATAGACATTCTTTCCTTTTTCCAAATAGGAAACACTCCGCATAGCAATCAATCGTTGTGTAACATTAAAAGCTTGCTAATGTGGTCAGAACAAATTGCAAGTGCAATGGAATACCTTGGAGCCAAAAATGTCAGATTCTATAAATTAAAATGAATAATGTTATTATCATGGTCACATAAATATATAATAAACTCTTTTTAAATATTTTACAGGTTGTCCATTCTGATTTAGCCACGAGGAACGTTCTATTGACATCAGAGGGCAATGCAAAAGTGACGGATTTTGGTCTAAGTAGGCGTACTTATAACTACACAGAATATATCAAAACTGCCAAAGATCCTTTGCCCTGGCGTTGGCTAGCAATCGAAAGTCTACTGACAAACACTTTCTCCGTTAAGTCGGACGTCTGGGCCTATGGAATCACTTTGTGGGAGATTTTCTCATTAGGCGACATTCCCTACCCCGGAATGGCACCCACTATGGAGTTTGTTCAAGAACTGGAGAGGGGACTCAGAAATTTTAAACCTAAACTTGCCACTGACGAAATGTAAATGTTTTAATATTTATTTTACAAATCAACTTAGATTTTGTTTCATGATATATTAATCATTAACAAATGTTGTGTCCATTAATCAAACTTACTTTTTTCAAATCACAAATCTAACATTTTAGATATGACATAATGATGCGTTGCTGGGATTTCAGCTCGGAAAAACGCCCAACATTTTCGTCGATGAAAATTATTTTCAATTATGCTGTTTCTAACGGTCCAGAGAGTCTAGAAGGAAAAGTATGCATTTTCACTTAAGCCAATATATAATGTTGACGGTATAAAACGTTTTCCTATTCTACTAACTGTGCACAACTTATGATTATATTAAGGTGATTCAAGAACAGCCTTTAGATGATATAGCCGATCAATTTTCTGGAATGGATTACACAATTCTCTCACTATAAATAATTTCTTATATTTTAAATACTTAATTTTACTACCAAATAAAGTAAATACATAAATTACTGAAATAAATATTAACTCATTCCAATGCTAAATGAAGGATTTAAACGCTAAATATTTATCTACCTGTACTGTGCGTGGTAGATTTATTTCTATCGTAATCATGAGTTTTATAGTACAATAAAGCAAACTTAGCAATGAATGAAATGTTCATAATTTTTGTTGTTACTAATTATTATTAGTGCTTTGTTTATAAGGAAATAGCACATAGGAGAGTCAAATTACGGTGATGAAAATTATAACTGGCTTATTTTCTGGCAGAAAATGTGTAAAAAATAAATACATACCTATCTACCCATCTCTACAAGTATAATAATGGTTAATCTAAATAGATTTTTTGCTCTCCAGAAGAAGCTCACAGAATCATAAATACCAGCAAGTGACTAGTGACTACAATTCCTGGCTTGAGAAAATCTAGAATCGTAAAGATTATTTGAATTCTGGAAAGGGTATAAATTAATGAACCGTTAGTTCCACAGTAGATAGATGTAGGATTGCAAATTTTGATATGGTTCTGTCGACTTGCGACTTGTGGATATTTCCTGAATAGTATGCCTGGAATTTATACTACGCTCAAAGCTTCGTTCTATTTCGCTAAAAGCGCTTGTCTTTCCTACTACTACAAAAATATTCATAACAATAATTTGTCAACAGGCAGAAAGATACACAAATTGGCACATGGTTTTTTGGAAAAAACATTTTTCAGTTTAACCTTTTTGTGATATCAAATTGATATAATAAAATTTACTAAACAAAAAATATAATTTAACTACTGCAGATTCTCAAATATATTCAATAGTAACTATTAAATATTATAATTCCAGACATATTCAAATAGTAATTTAAATTTGGAATAATGGAAACAATTTCTATACAAACCAGTTTTCTACGTTTGTCATTAATGACCTTCAAAAAATGATTTTCTTAAGTTATTCCATTTTTTGCAATAATAGAAGAGCAAGTTTGCTATCTCGCCCTACTTTCTCAAAAAACGTTTCTGCATCTTCCTTTGATAGGAATCCACTTTTGATTTGCACCATTGCTCTGGCCCACAGTGCCTGGCAAACATTAGGCGGAATGTTGCTCCTAAAAGGATCAATTATGTTTAATTGAGGCGACTCAAGTAGAAAAATGACTTGGCTGTCTTCCATAGTAAAAACTTCATTCATATATTCCTCTAAGGCTTTCTGAAAGCGGAGACGCTCTTCGGCAGGAATGTTAGCGACAGAACTTGGCATTTTCTTTCTGTGAGCAGGTTGGCGGGATAAATTACCCTTAGGGGTATTGACCTCTGAAGTTTCACCTGTCGACGAATCCGAAGATGTACGTACATCAGGACCGGTAAATTTTCTTCCGTTTTTGCAGTCAAAAATTACCCAGGCTTGGTCAGTAAGGCCATGGAAAATGACCATATCATCTTCACCTAATCCTTCATTTTGGAGGATTTTGACCATGGAATTCAAATCTTGCTTCACTATGCCCATTTTGGGGGATGAAATTCTAGTAGCTGGTAAGCTTTAATCAAACACTTTAATAAGTACTTGAAACATTTATAATTAAATGATAAAAAATTAAAAACCGGTCTCGTACCTTGTCGTAGGGCCTGGAGTACTGCCTTTTCTAGTAGCGGGTGTGAAGAGTGGTTTCCAGAGCTCCGATTGATCCAAGGCTGAACCTGAGGTTTGTGATAAAGCTTTTTTCTCTGGCTTGTTAAATGGACCCTTGTCACTAAGAAAAAACATCAAATACTGTAGCATTTCGTTACATCAATACACTTTATTTATTAATATATGACATTTGAACTGAAATGGACAATTCGTAACGTCTAAACAAAATCTATAAACAAATAAAAATTTTAACTAAGAAAAATTCTAACTAAACAAAAATTTTAACTAAGAAAAATTCTAACTAAACAAAAATTTTAACTAAGAAAATTCTAATTAAACAAAAATTCTAACTAAGAAAAATTCTAATTAAACAAAAATTCTAAACAGCAAAAAACTAAGAAAAAAATTATTCCTTACAGTGTACTTCGCGGATGACGTGACGATCCTGGCAATTCCGTGGCATTGGACAACAGGGTTATAGAAAGCCCTACATATGAAATATTCCATGATTGAAACATTTTGTATCTTCCGTCTAAATGGCTTTAAAATGCTTGAAGTTTGATAAGGGATACAGCATATAAATAAGCCAGATTGGGTTTTATAGGCAGAGGAATGAATTCTTAAGGCTCAAAGAAGTTTTTACTATCACTTAGATAACATTCTGGAAGAATATTACGAAATTGAGACATTTTTTAAATTCTCTGTTTATAAATAGGACACAATTACAATTACCCGAGTCAGAAGTATGTAGCAATTTTCTATCCATCTTATTCCACCGGTCCTTAGTTTTTGAGTCCATTGTTGGTGCTGGAAATCCGAACTCTGTGTTTTGGTGTTCTGTATTTAACAGTAAAATCCAAAAAATCACAATTAATTAGTAGCATACACTAGCAATTGTTGATTTTACTAAATATTATAACATAGTAATAAGTAATATTAATAATATATGATTAATACTTTATAAACACCCACGCTAGCGCATTCCATGCAGTTTTCATTAATTCAAAATACTAAATCAGTTTGCCAATGTAATATGCGCATTAAATATATTTTTATTTAAATAATTTAAAGATGGACTTTGTATCTTACCTTGTTGACACTAAAATGGCAATGATTATCTTCGATGAATACTTTACAAGGACAATTGGAAATTATCTATATCTTTGAATTTCTTAAGAAAGAAAACAGAAAACTTCTTACTTCTTTTTACGTCTTGCAAAGACTGAAACTGGATAGGCGTGGTGGTACACGACTGGAAATTTGGGAACTTAAGGGACATGACTATTATCTAAATTCTATGTATTCGCTTGTAATATTCTTTGCTTGTTAACCGAAGATATAATAAATACTCCATGTAATAAACAACCATATGCTGGGATTCGGTGACTGCGATGTGACATAAAATCCAAATATGACGATGATAAATAAACCTAACATGATTACTTTTTACTTTGAAGATCCATTTACAGCTGCTTATTATTCACGAAAGTTAAAAGAAATGAAAACTTAAAAGAACTCCGTCGTTTCTATCATCAATAGGGAAACATCTATTTTCCGGTTTCTGAGTGTCTGAACGCTAGAAATCACGATAAAATGTTATTAGGGCGAAAACAAATTATAGGTATCTATATATAAGTATATCTAATATTATCATGAATCTATAATAGTTGATTTTCAAACGGCGTAATGAAATTATTAGTTTCCTGAGTTTCTAACCTGGGTCATAGGTACCAGGCACGTATCCAGAAATTTTGTCAAGGTGGGGGCGGAATCAAAAATAATGTCAAAATGGGACGTATTCGCGCGAAGCGCGAAATATGTTTGCAATTTTTGGAAAAAATCTTCTCTTTTTCTCAGATTTAGGGGAGGGGCGTTGCGCCCCCCGCCCCCTACTTGATACGTGCTTGATAGTCTGAAGTTTGTGCAAACACGGGTACTCATCAAGTTCAAAATCATTTACATGTAATTTGGAACAGGTTTAAATAAATTTAAACATCAATATATTAATTTTTAATTTAATGTCTGCTTCAAACTGCAGTTGCTCATAACAAAATAATACATTTCAATATAAATAAGAATGATGGTATATACCTATAAAATCATTTAGAAATACATACAAATACATAATAATAATTAATAATAAATCTACTAACTTTGGATTTTAATTCTCTTTTAGAAGATGACAGAAGTTTTAATACTAAGTAGGCAATCAGACTAGGAGGGCAAAATGTGCTTCCAAAGCACATCTAACCGCAACCCTGAATCATTGCACAAAGAATGATAGAGTTTTCTAAAACGGAAACGGCAATTATGAAGGAAATGAGTCAATTAGTAGGAGAATTAGGAATTGCAGGAACGCGAACATGTTCATTTGACTTGTAGTAGGAGAGGGTGATATAATACTGAATACCTACCTACTTATAAAAAGGAAGCGAGCTGAAATTCAATTAACGATCGATCCGAGTTTCCAAACTCAACCAGTGTTTCTATATCACACAATCTATGGAGGATGCGGTAGAGCAGCTACTACGCTATATACAAAAGGAGGGTACGACGAGTACATTCCACTGTTATAAGCCTGGTGTTTATAATAAAATAATAATGCCCAGCCAGGCATCCTGAATTTTTATTTCATTTGTAAATGTTGTTTACCTTCTTTTTCATCAATTATTGGAGAAAATAATTTCTCTTCATAGGCTTCGCGCTTCGGACCTTTTCAAACATACTTCCAACATTTCATATAAAAGAGTATTAATGTTTTCAATAATGTACCCCAACCCCAACGCATATCTTCATTTGCTAAATTTAGTACATGAATGTATGCTTTGGGGTACATTATTGAAAACATTAATTACCAATATCCAGTAAGAAAATCCATTCGATCCTACCCCTAATTGGCATACACTTTTTGGCATAAAATAAAAAAATCACTTCTTGGCATAAAAACCCACTTTTTGGTAAAATTTTTTTCTCCTTATTGGCATAAAAATATGTTTCACTAATTGGCATACTCTATAGGAGGATACGAGGTATCCTCCGATATGATAGATACATACACAGACAATAAGAAATAATAAGAAGAAAGAAATAATATAGAGGTAAGAAATAATGCTATGCTATGCTAAGAATGAATTAACAATTCCAATATGCATAACATGTTGATCGCTGATAAGAATGGTTCTCCGAAGTTATTTATTTATTTTATTTATTTGCTGAATCAGATATTTCCTCCACTGGATGTCAGTTGTACATCTGTCAAGGCATACTTACGAAATTCTTACAATACATTTAATCTTACAATGTAGATTTAAAGAAAAGTATTTATCTGATTAACAATCTTTACAAATATCACTTAATGAGTTTACAAGTGTCAATTTTAAAGAAACAACTAAACCTTCCATGTGGAAATTTTGTAACGTACTGCAACTAGAATAACACAGGACGGAGAACACCTTAGCACGGATGCTTGTGAGCAAATTTCCGAACAAGAACAAAAAAGTTCTGCTATAATACAAAATGCTGCTGAAAATTGTTAAAAATCGTTCTAAAATGAGCTATTCGTTCGGAGTGGATATATGTGGTAGTATAACTGTACCCCATGTGCAAGGGAGCCATTGTACTAGTATAACTGTGCGTAGCGAGTTAAACTAGGATAACCGACCCTCGGGGTTTCAGTACAACTGTTCCACGCTTAAATGCATTGCAAAGCCTGAGTTAATTAGACAATTATGCTACTGTATAATGATATGATTATAATTTATTTATGCTCACACACACACTTGACCACAGCACTTGTAAATTTTCTGAGATGATAGCACCGTTCAAAACTGGACAAGGGCCTTCTTGTAGTACCTTCAGTACTTTGTAAAATCGTAATTTTTTATTTCTTGGTCTTTTTATCATCATGGTTGCAACTGCCCAAAGTACTACCGGATCGTTTTGATGAAGGACCCACAATATGTCCTATTAACTCAGGCTTTGCAATCTACATATCTACATATTTACGTATCTACGATATTATGTTAATTATTTGGTTTTTGCAATTATCACTATTTGACTAAGTAAATCAAACTAATAAGATTTTGAGCATAAATAAATTATAATCATATCATTATAAAGTAGCATAATTGTCTAATTAACTCAGGCTTTGCAATGCATTTAAGCGTGGAACAGTTGTACTGAAACCCCGAGGGTCGGTTATCCTAGTTTAACTCGCTACGCACAGTTATACTAGTACAATGTCGCCCTTGCACATGGGGTACAGTTATACTACCACATATATACTTTGGCGGATAAACTTTGATTTGTATAATTTATCTTGCTAACTGGATTCGGTATTTTCATTTACACTGCAGGCTATATATTACACACATTTTTATGACTAATTATTTGTTTGTTTAATAAATTTATGCCAATAAAGTATGCCAAAAAGGATTTTTGAAAAAAATATTTTATGCCAAAAAGTGTATGCCAATTAGGGGCACTCCCATCCATTCAGTGCAAGAAACATAATACAAAGGGAGGTAATATTGACGTACATGAAATGGCGAAATAATTCCGAAGAAACATGTATATTTCTGCATAATAAAATGTCGTGTGTCATCTAACATGACAAATCGGAACGGACATGAGAAAAGCACCGGGACCTATTTCGAATTAACAAACTGGGGTTATTAATCAGTCATCAAACATGTCGTTAGGTGTCATTTCAATGTTAGCACGGCAATACGGGTCGGCTGGAAGTGAAATTTCAATTTCAAGTGAAATATCGTGGCATTTATAATTATATTATTATGTTATACCATACATTAAGTATACTATAGTATACACATGGCGAGGCATGGGCCCGTGTATTAAATCTTATTCAGGCTACGAGTCGCTGCACAATTAAAGGTGATTAACAGAGCCGTCATATTTAGGTAAAAACATGTTTTTATTTTTGGTAATTCAATGCTGAGACTCAGGATGTCAACGTTTTGCATCTTTTTAAGCATTTTGAAACCAACTTTATTTTACATATTTTACATATTTTAGGGTTTGGAACCTAAAAAATATTTTCATACATATTTTTGGAAATAGAACATTGTTGTACATATTTTGGTTTTTATTCCAATTAAACCTATATTTTAGCACTAAACTTATAAAGAAATTGGACTCATTTTTGAAAGTAGTTTGGTATTTTTAATATATATTGTCTTTATAAATAATTTTTACTTATTTCTCTAAAAAATTGTATTTATACTCCATGACGTTTTTGATTTGATGTACATATTTTCCGTTTTTTCATACCTATTTTCCTCTTTTTGGGTACCTATTCTACAAATTTTGCTGCTTTTTGTACATATTTCTGTACATATTTTGCCATTTTTTTGGAAATTTTTACCTACATATTTTCTGGAAATAAATAAATACATATCAAGACTCTGATTATTATGTATTTATTATATCTGATATCAACGATTATGAAAAATTTTGATGAAGAAATTGGACTGGACTAATGCGCAATTTGTTTCAACATATAATGTGGACATTTACATGGCCAGTACTAATACCAGCTGAACTGATAATGAGTTTAATAAAGGATTACAAAGAGATATGATTCACTTTTTTAACCGTATTCACAGCCAATATAACAAAGAAAATAAGGCTAGGTGTACGTTATGTAAATAACGTACATGGATTGTTTCGTTACTTATTTATTTTTATAAATGAATAAAGGTAATCTATTGCTCGCCTCGATATTTAATACTGTCGGCCACTCAAATCTAGGTCATCATACTGTAATGCAAACTAGTGATAAAGAAAGTTGAACCGCTTGAAAGCCATATCCACGTAATCCAAACTGCCATTTTGCATTTTCTCGTTCATTTGGTGTTGTTATAACTTTTGCTGGCTGTGCATAAATGATATTTTCTTAAAGTATATACATGGAAAACGAAATTAAAGGTAACCTTGTTTTCTTGGCAGAAAACTTGACAAATTTGCCAAAGGTGCTATTGTATTTAGTAGATAATGCCATAATTTCACCACAAGAACGGGAAGAAGTTGTAAGTTGATTTTAGACTGTATCTTACAATTACCTTTACTCTCTGAGACAATTGAGTTTTAAAAGTTTTAACTACCTAATCCATATACATTTACAGGAAGCCAAAGCCACTTCGTTTGAAAAAAATGATAAGTTAATGATGACAATACTAAAAAAAACTGGTCTACAATCAGGGATGCATTCTTGGAAATACTAAGTAACACAAACAACGAATACTGTGCACATAAAATCCAAGGAATTTCCGTCTCCAGAAATGTGTAAGTTGCATTTAAGTGTCTAAAAATAGACAAAAAATAGGCTCAGAATTGTGTTTAAAGGGAGTATTTTTAAAACATAAGTGCCTTAAACCTTCCAATAAACCCAAGGTGAAAAATTAAAAGCTAAAAAAAGAAAAGAAAAGTTTGCATATTCATAGGGAGGGTAGGGGATTTACGGGGAAGATGACAGTAGTTATAATCTTTATAATTTTTCTATTCCTATTATAAATATGTGGAACCAAACGTATCCAGTAGGGGGCAGGGGGCGCAGCGCTCTCCCTAAATCTGAGAAAAAGAGAAGATATTTTCCAAAATTGGCCAAAAATTTCAAAAATGTTCGTCACATTGTTAACATTCCCCCTTGACCAAATTTTAGGATACGTGCCTGTGTGGAACGATAATTTACGTTTTATGTTGATTATATTCATGATTTAATATGATTTTAAAAAACATTTGACTGCGTCCTAATATTATTGCATTATACTTCAACAAAATAACATATTTTTTAGATATTATTCCAATCGGTTACAAAATGCATCCCATTCCATCTATCCATTATTTATTAAGATGAATGAAAAATATAATAACAAAATTAATTTAGAATTTAATGATTTTTATATCTATAATAGAAGTCTTATCCATCCAAAAATTTTAAAATCAAAATGGTGGCCAGACAAAAAGCTGTTGATAAAATCTCTACTTCAAAGAAAACGCGGATCAAGGTTGTTAACCGAAGAATTGCACGACCTACTTCTGAAAGACGAAAGTCAAATGACTGTTATTTGCGAATCTTCAGCTGCTGCTAAATATTCAGGAATGGGAGGAGTGGGGAAGACTGTGACAGCAAAATGGTATTGTCACAGTTACGAAAATTTTTATGAACACATCCTATGGATGGATTCTGGAGAAGGAAGTTTGCTCCAGTCGTTCAAAGCGTTGGCCCGGGATTTAGATGTAAGAAACCGGGATGAATTATTGTATATCGAAGAATTTTCCAGGAAGTGTTTCCAGGAATTAGAGAAATGGCGATGTCTTTGGGTATTTGACAACGCCGAGAGCTATAAAGGCGACGGCGGAATTTTTAAAGTTCTTCCCAAATACCAAGATAATTTTTACTGCCTGATTACGTCACGAAGTCGCGACTGGGGAGTCAAAAATGTTGAAAGGGGGAAAATATCCGATTTGCAGCTGGAAATATTCAGTGAAGAAGAAAGTCTACAATTTTTACAGGAAAAGCTTGATCCAGAAATAAAGCAAACAAAAAATCAGCTTAAAGAATTATGCCGTTTGCAAGGAAATCTTCCTTTGTCTATGGAATTGGCTCTTGCAGCTTTGAATGGCAAGAAAATAGATTTAATGCCCTACGTTAGCGATTTGGGAGTTCAAGCTGGGAAGGATTTAGGATGTTTTGATTCAAGTTTGGACGAATACGAAATAAAAATAAATAAAAATATGAAAATATCCATTGACATGCTATTGAAAGAGCAGAATGGAAAATTGGCAGAAGAAATTTTGATGACGTTTGGATTTATTCGACCGGAAGACATACCAGAGATGTTTATTCAGACAATTTTCAATTCAGACAAAGTTGAAGCTGCAATTAAATTGCTAATGAAATATTCTTAATAGCCGAATTTACAGCGTTTATTTTCAAGTCTTTCCATAGTTTCATCAATTTTGGAAATTCAGCAATCTCTAAAGATGTCAAAGGTGACGAAAATTACTTCAGTATCCATCGATTACTACAACAAGTCATAAGACACAACTGCCGATTTCCCGTTCGTTCGTCCCCAGAAATATCAAGTGAACGAGTAACGGAGACACTGAGAAAAATTTTTGGCTGTGAGGGATTTACAGACTTGAAGTTAATCCCTTTTGCGAAATATGCTGGCGAAGAACTGAGAGGTGAATTTCCAAACGTTAAAACAGAATTACTAGACCAGGGAAAACTGAAAAAATTGATTAAAGAAGAAAGATTAAGCGATGCCGTTGACCTAGCCATGTTTATTGACAAAGAGTTGAATACAAACACAACAAAACTCAATTATGCTCTCTGTCTGGGCAAGAACGAACAATTTGAGGACGCTGTCACTGTTCTGGAGGGACTGGAGAAAGAAGAAATGGGAGAAGTGGAAGATTACCAATATGGTGACACTGAGATGGGTTTATTGAACTTGGAGAAGAAGGTGTCTAGAGCTCTGATTAGGGGTCATATGTTGGTGATTTACTGGGGATTAAAAAACAAAATAAGAGTGGCAGAACTTTTGGAGAAGAAAAAGTTTAAATTTTTGTCAATTGAGTCATTCGGTATTTTGATACAGATTGTCTCCTCTGATTTGATTAGGTGGAAATATTACTTGAGAAATCATGATTTTGGAAAGTCTGATTATACAATCAAATTGGACTTGGGTGGAACAGTGATAAATGAAATTGTGTTGATTAACTGTAGATTGGATTTATCGTTGTTTGATCGACTTTTTTCAAACAAATTGAAATTATCGAATGTCTAATTCACTATGAATGGGCGAATATTGGACGAAGTAAACGCTAACAACATTCTCGACTTCAATAAAATCAATCGATTTATTTGTAGTTCGATAATGTGTATTGATTTTATTGACAACATCTCCATGGAATTGCTTAAAATAACTAATCCAAACATAAAATTAACAAACTGGAAGGATGGGAAATGGAGTATTCAAAGGTTAGAAATGTGGTATATTCCATTTAAGGAGAAGACAAATATGAACATCAAGGAATTGACATTTTGTTTTTCTTCTTTGGACTTTTCCTGTCTGCCAAAAACAATTGAAAAACTGCAAGTACATGAATCAAATGTTGTTTGCAATGAACCAATGGACCACACAAATCTGAAGTATTTGACCCTAGGATATTTTTTTGACAGTTTTTGTTTGTCTTTCTTCCAATTAGCCAATCTCACTCACATCCATTTCTTTAAGATGAACGAAGTAAATGTAGATCAACTGCCTAAAAGTGTCACCCACCTAAAAATTACCAATAAACGAGGTAACACAATCATTTTTGGTGGAGTAAGGAAACTGAACAAACTCATTCTAGAAGACTTTTCCTATGAACAGGTCACAGAATTATTAGGACACTATCAGCCAGACGACCTCGTTTTTCAATGCGACCGTCAAATTCCACCTTTGTTGATTAGGTTAGCACACAGTGACATAAAAACTATTGCCATTGGAACCTGGGACGGAAAACATAGATTTGGCGAGCTCGGCGGGCATAACCAAAAAGCAAAATATTTGTCAGAAGGGATAAATCATAGGAAGATATGTTGGACTCAATTTATGGAGATGATGAAATTATACGTCAACGAAGTTTTATTGATCAAGTAAACCATGTGGTTAGGTAATGTATTCGATTTCGATAGAGGGGAAGAACTCTTTTGTTCACACATTCACACCCCATTTACATTCAAATCATTTTTATGCCAAATCAATCTCCTCAAACATTTTATAACATAATTATGATAAAATAATAAAGATAAAATGATTTTTATGCCATTAATGTACCTATTTATTGTTCATGCGACTAGCAAATAAAATTCGAAATAGATAAAAGTTACTAAAGACTTTTTACAATTGTTGTCATTAGTAAATAAATTACTTACCTTAACAATTTAAACTACTTCAGCTTTAAGATATGGAGACTTTCAAATTGGTAATTCAGCTAGACTAGCTAATTATTCAGTTTCAGGATTTTCATACATAAATCCTCCTCTCCAGTATCCATACAACTGATAGATAAATTGTGATGGGTACCATTATGATGTGACTAGATAGACAGAAAGGGGTAAGCAGATATACACGACTGCCATCTAAAACAGGTTGGTTTACTGGGGAGTCGGTGCATTATTTTAACGGGCGTCTGTGTTTGCCATTGGGGCATGTCACGCCCGGGTGGATTAAAGGCAGTTACGGGTAATTGTGGCAACGGCAATCTAAAGCTTCAACGCCTCCACTAAAATTTACACTTATCACTCCAAAGGCAAATTTTTCTACTACGTGAAGCGACTGACCACACAATAGGTTATTCAAATCCTTTTTGTGGGACAGAATCATTCTAGAACCTGGTTACCTCGAAATCAGGTTGTGAAATTTTTGACCATGATTTCCTCCACAGGGCTCTTTACATGTATTTGTGAGAGTTATGCCATGGATTCGATTAATACCCTATCTCTAAAACGAAAACCAAATTTTTGCACGCATCGATAGTGTCACCATTAAATGCAGCAAGTAAAGCTGTTGCCCATAGATAAAAAACCAATATGTATGTATGGAAGGGCCCCTAAGTGGCATATGCTCTGTGGCATAAAATAAAAAATCCCCTTGTTGGCATAAAAATCCCCATATTGGCATAAAGTTTTCTCCCCATAATGGCATAAAATTATGTTTCGCTATTTGGCATAAACTATATTAGGTAATAGGTAAGGTAATAGGTAAGGCCAAGGTGAGTTAGTAGATCAGTATTTTTGAAATATGAATATTATGCTAATCGCTACTGAAAAGAATGATCCTACAAAGTTCTAGTTACTACCTCTTTTAAAAGAATGTTCCGTTACTTTTCTAGTCGTTAGTTCCATTCCAACAATGGCCGAATATGTTTTTTCTCTAATTAAAAATAAAATTACTAAACAGTTAGCCAGGAACGGTTACGTGTATACTAAGCGTTATATTTACAAGGGTTCCAACTATTGGGTCAGTGATAATCTACTATATGAAAAAAACACTCATAAAAGTTTAAAAAACACTCATAAAACCTAACCCGTTCAAAATTGAGCTTTGAGATATTCCGAGTGGATATATACTCTAGTAGATAAGCTTTGAATTACGATACTGCTATCCTACAAAACGTGCACAGCTCTATATTTTACAGATGAAGTACTGATTTAGTTATTTTTGTGGGTATATTTGTACATTTTACCTCAATTGTACATGGAGGCCACAGTTCATTTAACTTAGTAAAAATATAAAATGGGAAAAATTTTTTTATTATCCCCCCAAAAACACCCCTGAAAGTAAAAGGGGTGATAAAAGCTTTTTCCGGAGCTAAATCCATCTCCAGAAATGTTGTGAGACTACTTTGGGAGGAAAATACCATTATGTCACATGCAACGGTGAGTTATGTAATCAAAAATATAGAAAAACGAATATTAGCCAAATCTTTAGAGCTGCCATCTCCAAGCTTAAAAAATGTCCCCCAGAGCAGCAACTAGGGCCATTATGAAAAGGTGGACGCAAATTTGAAAATGAAAATTGTATCTCTTCAAGAAAATGGGATTATGTCGTCACAATGGACGAATCGATGTGTGGGCTACACAATACAAACTGTAAAAGAAAAATTTGCTACATGCAGAGACGAAAAACCATACCCGAAAATTGTGTAGTGGACAGGGGCCACTTTTTCACCCCTTTTATGGCTATTGGTGCTATAAATGGTCGCGAAACCCTTCCACTCATCCGATTGCCTCAGAAAGTTAATCTTAATGCCATATGGTATTTAGAAAAAGTCCTCAAACCTTTTGTTGAAAAAAATTTCCAAAACTCTACCCCGTGGGGGTAAACAAATAAAAATTATCTAAAACGCAGCGGCTAGGCACACAGCTTGGAAAAACTATCGCTTACGCCGTGGCCTTACAGAGTAGAATGACCTTAACCATTTTGAAAAACTCCCATATACTGACAAAGTCTCCTGACACTATAACGATGGACTTTTTAGTTCCGGATATCAAAAGGGAAGACACTTCATTTGGAGAAAAACATGCATGAAAGGGGTTCGGAAAGTCTTAAATGAGGAGTGGTAAAAAGTTAACATTTTTATGATAACAAGGAGGTTTCTGGGGTGGAAAAGGCGGCTTCCCCTTATTCCTTAGAAAGGTGGGGGACATGTAAAAATACTAAAGACATTCATTTAGTGGTAAAAACGATGTAATTAATCAGTACTTTATCTGTAAAAAATAGAAGTGTGCACGTTTTGTATTACAATAGTTTACTATTGACATTGCCATGCACATTCCATTCACACATTGCCCATTTTATACCTAAAATAATTATTTGACTAAGTAAAATTTATGCCAATAAATTCTGCCAATTAGCGTGTCTGAAAAAAATTATTTTATGCCACAGAGCGTATTCCAATTAGGGGATAATTCGTATGTATGTACAACACAACACAAACGTAGCTACCATTTCAACCTCACTTATTTATTGGTAGATGATACACCATTCTAAATATTTTCATTCTGATTTCTTTTCATTGACTTTCATCCATTCTGTTACCCATGTAAGTAGCACAGCTCCCCAAATGTTTCCCCACTTCATTTACCATGCTACTTATGGAGATGGCTTTTACCATCGTGAGAAGTCTTGTTCTCGACAGACAGTGGATAAGTTATATTTTGCCATAATCAAACTATTTCAATGGATTATTTCCGTAGTGCAAACAATGTATCTATTTACATTACGTTTTTAACTAAAACTAAAACGCAATAATATTAGATTTCGTACTTTGATATTAATCAGGGTCAGGGTAATAAAAACTTATAAAACCAAAAGTGCTTGAAACAATTGTCACGGTTCCCGAAAAGCCTAAAAACTTAATATGTGTGATTATGTAAAAACATTAGCTTTAAATTAATGCTGACATTTTACCGAACCAGTTATTTGGTGACAAAATTCGGGGTTACCAGTGAGCAATACTATGCTTAAAATAATAATATGGACTGTAAAACTAATGTTGTACGTTGGTTGTTGTTCAATATTCAATATTTTTCGGCTCTTAGTAACATTATTATTTTTTATATGTACTAAGTTTTCTCCGCTCTGCAATTAGAGTGAGCTCGGACGTTATTTATATGATTTTTTATATAAAATGCTACAGGGCGTTTCACTTCAAATGCCCTCTATCTCAACATCACAGGAAGAAGGGGTTCAAGTTATATACATCCTTCGAAAGACTGCGAAGTTACATTGATTAGAAATCTGTGATTAATATCTCGTTAAAGTGAAAGGTGTTTAAAATTTCATGGAAAATAAAAGCGAAAAAAGTTTGACAAATTAATGTTTATGTTTGTTTACTTATGTACTTCAAAGCATTTCTTCGTAACTAAAATGTAGTATGTACTACATAAAGGTATGCGTTGGGGTACTTAAACGAAAACATTTTTAACACATAGTGAAGGCAGTTGGAAAACTACCAACTTTGGAATAATATTGGTTAATCGGATTAATAATCGGATTAACATATTAATTAATATTAATTAATTCCTACAAATAATTCTAAAAGTGAGTGTCAAACTCTCATTCAAAAATAAAATATTTGATGGCCAGGAAAAATCTCGAAAACTTGATTTCGGCTTAAATTTTTATTTTCAACTTTATTTCCCCATTGAGGTGACAT
Organism: Tomocerus qinae; assembly: GCA_020055645.1. NCBI lineage: Eukaryota > Metazoa > Arthropoda > Collembola > Entomobryomorpha > Tomoceridae > Tomocerus > Tomocerus qinae. The sequence continues at coordinate 48,841,145 of CM034546.1, read as the reverse complement.
TAAACGGGGTTTCAAATGTCATGTATATCTTTTTGCACTTAGATATCTTTGGTTACAAAGATCTTTAGAATTAAATCTCAGCGATGGAAATTTATCCGCTTTTTATTTTAAAATGTTTTTGAAACCCTTAATATTAGGATCAAAGTTACTTTATCAGTGATTATCACTTCGTCATTTAAATATGTCTTGTCTGTACTATTTCAGGTGGCTGAGATCATAAAAGGACAGTTAAAATGAAACACCCTGTAGATTTAGTAGAAACTATATAATATACCATTTCAAAGAAACATACTTAGAGGAATTTCTAGAAATTGTCCACACTTTAAGTGACTAAATTTTACAGGGCATATGTCAGACTAAGACCAAATTAAAAGTAGTAGACGTTAAATAATTGCAGGGTCCGTTATTCAAAATTCAAAATGCTATCAATTCATATAAAGCATCTAAATATCCAAAAAGCTGGATGTCAGTAATTACTAGATTAAATGTAGATAACAAATTTCGTGTTAGTTTAATAATAATAGGGGTTGCATGTTGCATTTACCAATTCTATTGAATTATCCTATCATGGGTCAGTGAAACTCAAAGATAGTGTTATACAGTTAAATAAATCTTACATTATAACCTCAACATTCAAATGTTTAGATATCTAAATGTCATTTGTGACCTCGTTAAAAGCAAGGTGTCGAGTGTCCGGTAAATGCCGCATAACGCAAAAGTTAAACGGCCAATTGAAATATCGGAAGTACAAATCCACAGAATACAAGCCAAATATGAAATTATGATGCCAGCAGCAGCGCAATGAATGAGCTGTACTGTACATAATTCACATATTTATTGGTAGACCATTCCAAACATTTGTATGGACAGTCGGATATCCAAGTAAATGACACCCCAAAAGTTACCCCACTTCAAATACCAAGAAAATATACTGATGGAAATGACTTTTGAGTGTCGGCAAGGACAATGGCCGGGTCAAGTGAATTTTTTAGTTTGGAAATTAAAATACAAAACGGATAGTAACTGTGACATTGACTACGGTGACGATAATGATAAAGAAAATGAAAAAAGGAATGCAAGGATTTCACAGATTTGGACATAAATTAATGTAGAGGCTAGACATAATTATCCTAGAAGTACAAGTATTTAAACACACAACTTGCAGTACAGAACACTATGTTTGTGTGAAAGGTGTAGGAGTTGCCCTGCTGGAAGTTTGAAATGTGTTACTGTACCCGGACTTAGCAAAAAATACTATGCGAATGAATGTAATCACGTACTCGATGACGGTATTATGGGTTTGCCGGATATACAAAAAAAGCTGTAACTGAGTTAATCTACTCAAATCTTATTGGCATTGACCTTTAGAATCAATGAAATTTAACTACTTAAACAACTAAGATTATACCATACATCTTCAGCCAATAGAATTATAAAAAAGATAGTAAGGGACATGCCCTATCTGCCTGTGTTATAAGCTGTTCCATCATGTACCTTACTTTATCCTTGAAGGCATTTTATGTTCATTGGTCGGTTGCAAAGTAGAGCCCCGAGAACCGGGAATATGAATATCTGCGATGCTTAAGCATCATCAGTATATAATAAAAATATTTATTCTTATGTTCTAATGTATCCATGTCTCTTGGACTTTGCGGCTTTTTGTTGCAATGCGCAAACGCACAACAATGAGCCCGCCACGGGTTAAAAGTATTTCGAAATAAACCAATACATATGATTATGCTGGATGCCTATCTTTCGAAATCGAGTCACTAATGCGTTAACTTAACGTTAACCAAATGTAAGAATACATTCCATTGTCCCTAAACTAACCGAATATATAAACATAATTAGCTTTTTCTTTCTGATAACAGAAAATCGTCCAATTGTTAATTGACAAGTAGGGCAAGATTTCACAAATTTCCGAAATAGGCTGGTTTTAAATTTGAAATTTTGAGGTTTCGAAGAATATGACCAAGATTTTATGCAGGAATAAGACGATTCAAATGGCAAAGAAGCTACGACCAGGGTTGTCAACCAAAGAGCAGTAGCCAATAATGACCCCATTGACAAAATTAAGAATGTGACTGTTTCCAATTGAGAATGGTGTAGGATGAGCAGATAGTTAGAAAGGTATAATGCCCTTTTTACTACAAAATTGAGGACAAAGAACATAACATTGAATATGCTGTTCCCATTGCTTATAGTTATCTGGGATAATCTGTAGATCCTTGATAATGTTGACATGTCTCGAAACTCATTCACAGTTTTGTAATTTCTTCTGCCGAAACTGCAAAAAATATTAAAATACACTAAACTTTTCTCAGTAGTGGCTTATAGACAGGGGTAGATTCAGACTTATGGCCACTTAAATTCTATTTGCTCGCTTTGTGCTAAGTAACTGATATAGTAAATTTATATGACAATCAGAGTGTAAAATCGGTATGCCATAAAGTGTCATTTTCTGTGCGGATTGCTTAAATTATCATACCTCAACATAGAATTCATTCAATGTGTTTATAATGAAAAATTTAAAATCACCTCAATTCTTCAAAGAATGTCTTGAACGTTGGACAAACCAAAAGCCCAGAAGCAACAAGAAACATGGCCAATGAAAAGGCACAGAATGAATACCAAACGTGAAATGTTGCCAATATTACGAAATAGATGTAATTGACGTTGTTGCGATCCAACAAGGAAGTCATAAAAATGGAATCGAAAGGAAGAATGAATATTCCACCTCCAAAGACGAATGGATATGTAATTGTAGGTAACAATCCCAAACCGAGAATGACGTCTACTAATTCAATTCTGTTCCGGTATTCTCTTTTGAAATACTTTCCTAAAATTAAAACATACACAATGAATAATAATAATTAGTGTTTCCAAAACCTGTAATGTATATTTTAGTTGAATTATATCAATTTATTTATTGTACTTACTGCGCCATGTTTTAAATGTTGTAACCATTATATTACAACTATTTAACATTACTTCAGTTTTGAATATTATCACGTTGATCATTGTACATATAATTGTAATTGCCAAAGTATATATGTAACTCAAACATGCAGATATATTGTTACCATGTAATGTCTCGTCAATGGCCCTGGCTACTTGATAAGCCAGAAAAATGTAAGAATACAGAACAAAAAGATACCACTTGGTCAAAACCCATTTGTTTGTAGACCATTTTAAATATCTTTCCGGACAATCAGAAATGCAATGATAAGGTACACCTCCCCAGAAGTTACCCCATTTAATATACAAAGAAAATATTCCTATGGAAACATTTTTAACCATTGTGAAGGGTAGGGTTGAGAATCTAAAAAACTTTGTTATCAAAGTGTTATTTCCTTCACAAATTGACGACAACTGTTCAGCGGACGCACAAACGATGATGTCTCTTCGAAGAACACAAATCAGGGAAATTTTAGAAACAGCTTCCTTCCTTCTTTGAAATCTTCGGAATTTAACCGATTATCAAAGTTAAGTTATAGTTAAAGTCCAAACGTAAAGTAAAACGAGAATTAAAATTGATAATTTCAGTCTCCGCCATAAGGATTAGGTTAGTTTAGGCGTACGTACATAAACCACTTCAATCTTTGTCGATTCCGCCGTGTTATTGTAGTTCATCATTTCATAGAATGACGCATATCGAGATATTTCATTTAATGTAAACATTTATCGAATTTTACTGTATTAAGGATAAGGATAATATTAATCAAAAATACCGTCACAAATCACAAATTGTGAGTTTTGTTTAAAGACATTTCTACATTTATGGAAAAGCCATTGTTGTGAAAATGTTTCGTATTGACAACAAAAGAATATTAGGGTGTTTAACAATATCGATGGGGAAAACTTTCTTCAATGGAAATCTTATATTTCAGCGGCATGCAGAGTTAGAAAACGTGTACCATAATCCGGAATCGGAGACTTGAGTTAGAATTATAAACGAAAAACAAATACACACACAAAGTTTTAATATAAGCGTTCCACATTACTGCTAACTGTTAACTGATTTTGTCCTTATACCATAATATAATATATGTATACATGTATCGTTATAATTGTAAAAGCAGGCGAATTTCACTGCAGTACTGTACTGTCACACGGAATAAAATGGAAATGTAAAATGGAATTAAACAGTGCTCAAGACATTCTAATAATGTACCAGTGTAGTCCAGGTCCAGGGTTTTTGCTATTACTATTACCATAAAACTACAGGTTATTTTCTTTTTGAAACCCAAAATGCTAGGATTTTGTATGATACGCGGCAACCCAGAGTTTTTGCTAATTGCCCCTGTTTTTTTCTGTTGGATACCAAAAAACCCAACACAAAAACCAAATTGATCCTCTAAATGCCTAAATCGGTAATTTGGTGGCAGAAATCGTTGATATTAGAAATAACATATTCTTAGGAAAACAGATTAAAATGCATGCAATTATGTTGCCTTTTTCTTGTTTTTTTTATTTTTCTGCTTTTTTTCTTTTTCTTTGTACTAAGCTTGTACTATTTATCTGATTTCTTATATAAAATACCACTTTTATAGATGAAATAGAAAATAATATTGTACACTGCTTTGCAATGCCTCTCTTGTACATTTATCACATTATTAAACAAACGTACGTAAAGACTTTCAAGTCAATTCCAACTTCCAACACCTTTTGTGAAAATAATTGACAGGGCATAATCTACCCTTAATTGTAGATTTGCACTTTTAGTAGACGTATAATGATGGTATGAGTAGGTACTCGAAATAGTATGTAAATGTCCCCCAATACAATTTATTTTTCGGTTAATTTTCGAGGCTGAATGTTTCAGCTGTGGAAAATGCAGCCTTCAGACACCCAAAAATGAATCCGCTTTTGCTTGCAGTCATTTGGTGTCAGAAATCGTGGATATCAAAAATAAATTGCAAGACATATTCTTAGGAAAACGGACTGAAAATGTACGCAATTATGTTACCTTTTTCTTGTTTTTTAATTTTTCTGCTTTTAGGGGCATAATTTTTTTCTTTGCATTTGACTTGTATTATTTATATCTGATTTCTTATACAAAATACCACTTTTATAAATTAAGTAGAAGATAATATTGTACAATATACGCCTGTTACATTTCCCAAACGTACCTAAATACTTTCAAACAAATTCCAACACCTTTTGTGAAAATAATTGACCCTATCCGATATACACTTAGACTTCTACTTAGTAGACATATAATCATCAAATGGGTAGGTATTCAAAAATTGTTGTTGTAAGTTGCTAGAAACATTTTGTTTTTCCATTATTTCGTTCATTTTAAACCAAACATCGTAAATGCGCGGCCCAAATAATTATTAGATAATGAGACATTGACAACATGACATTGACAACAATTTTCGCGTTACCAAAACAAGGTTGGACAATGAGAAAGGGAAGGTTCCTCGGGTTTGGACCCAAGCCAAATTTTGAAAAAGACACCTACAGATAAAAATATAATCTTTATTATTAGCATTTCTTTACAAGCCAATCACCATTATAAAAAAACAAAACTATGCATGTAATAAATTAAACATAATGATTATTTTTTGACCCAAAAAAGCTTAAAGTTTATCCGGAAAAATCCCCATTACATATTGCTATATAACATATCATAGACAACAGACTCTATAGGCATCGTACTTACGGCATAACTTGGGATGCATTATATTATAGTTAGTAATGACAACCTGAGTGACAAGTTAACCAAATGTTAAAATAGCCTCTGATGTTCCCAAACTAACCGAATAAATAAATTTAATAAGCTTGTTTCTCTTTATAACAGAAAATTGTCCGATGCGCAATTCACATGTCGAGCAGGATTTAATGAATTTTCTGAATATAGCTTCCTGAAGTTTTGAGTGTTTTGCATTTTTTCCATGCTTCCAAGATTTGATGCAAGAGACGGAGGATTCAAATATCATGGACGCCGTGAAGAGTATCATCAGCCAAGCGATGTATAATATAACAGACCACAGGAAAAGTAACACAGAGAAAGATGTACCCAACCGTGAGGAATGAAGAATGAGTAGATAGTTGGCCAAATACAGCTGCCTCTTACATGCGAAATTGAAAACGAAAAGCAAAAACCCGTACATGTGATTAGCGTTGATAGTAACTAATTGACAAAACCTGTAGATTTGACAAGTGGTGGCAAGGTTTCGAAATTCAATTTCCGTTCGATACCGTTTTCGATCATAACTGCAATTTTTTGTCATCAAGGTTAATTATGGCATGTCATTATTAGACAGTAAATAAAAAAATAATAGACTTTGAGTTATTCTCATAATCATGATTCATGATTGCATTAACAACTGAACCTGCAGCCTCAGTGGGGTTCAGGTGTCCCAGAATCATGATTTGGTGAGAAAAATTACTTAATCTAGAATTACCTCAATTCATCAAAGAAGACTTTTATTGTTGGTAATAGTAGAAGTGCAATGGCCGCATGAAACGTCGTCACAGCAAATGCACAGAATGAAAACCAAATATGAAGTGATGTAAGCGCAATAAATGCTACGTAGTTGAAATTATCAGGATCCAGTAAGGATGTCATGAACATGGAATCAAATGGAATTATGAATATTGCACCTCCAAAAAAGAATGGATATGTGACGACAACCAGAAACCCCAAGAAGAGAAAGACGTCCACTGCATCGAGTCGCTTTTTATATTTCCGACGATAGTATTGCTCTAATAAAAATATCTCCATGCATAAATTTATTAAAACACTTTTAAAAAAGAATATTGAAAATTTATTTCTTACTGCGCCATTTAAAGAAAGTTGCAATCGTGGAATTACAAGTAAGTAATAATTCATTACTTTTAAATATTGTCACGTATATACTTGTCAATGGTATGGCCATGACTAAAACGAAAAGTAAATTCCTGTACGCAGCAATATTGGTCCCACTATTAAATGCAGCAAGTAAAGCTCTAGCCCAAAGATAAGACCAAAGAATATGACCGTAGAGCACAAAGAGCCACCATTTCAATCTCACCCATTTATTGGTAGACCATTCTAAATATTTACCAGGACAGTCGAAGACCCAAGTAAATGGCACACCTCCCCAAAAGTTTCCCCACTTCAAATACCACGAAAATATCTTCATGGAAATGGCTTTCACCATTGTGAGAAATTGCGACTCCGCTACATACAGCAGTAAGATTCAAACAGGACTGCTGAGCAGCCAAATATGGAGTGGATAAGTATTTTTTGGCACAAACAAATTATTTCCAATTTCCATGTATTATTATAGTGGACAAACTGATTATCTATTCGACTAACACATTGTATATTGTCAATATTGTATTCCGTAATTTGATATCTATCAGGATAATAACATGTTTAAAATCTAAACTATAAACTAAAAGTGCTTGAAACAATTGCTCAATTGCCAAATAAAAACTTAAAATTCTTTGTGATTATATAAAACATTAGCTATAAATTAATACTGATATAAATAACCAAACCAGCTATTTGGTGACAGAATTCGGGGATGTCATTACTTAACACTATTCTTGAAATAATAATATGGACTAAAAACCTAATGTTGCAAATTGGTTGCTGTTCAATATTTTTCGGCTACTAGTTACGATTTTTTGACCTATTAGACTTTCTTCAGTCTGCAATTATAATGTGCATGATAAAATACTAGTACAAGGTGTGAGACTTCATTAGTCCCATTTTAGAGCTCAACAACAGGAAGGTGAATTAGTATATTAATATTAAATTCATCAAAGTGGCATCATCAATGTAGCTTTGCAAGACCTTTTCAATATGCCTTGCCTCTCCACTACTTAAGGTTGCCGTTTGCTTCACTTATGTATAGAAGGACATTTAAAGCGAAAATCCATGTGCTTTTGTAGGTGTAGTAAAAAATAATATCCAACCTCCGTCATTTCAAATAAATATATACTTAATATAGAAATTTCCAGAAACTTCCAACACTTTAATTGACAATAATTGACAGTTCATACTCCACCCTAAGACTTAAGTGTACTTTGTAGACATGCTAAATAATGACAGGGTCAGTTATCCAAAATTATCCAATTGACATAGTCTATCACATTTTGTTTTAGTGTTCCCCCTTCAATTTATATCGAACATCGTATGAGCGTGAAGTTAGTAATTATTAGGCAGATATAGACAATGTATGGGCTCGTCAGTGTCCCTGTCTAACCTTCGATCAGATTTGCTATGTCTAACTAGTCTTAAAATGAAGGACCACCTAACTTTAATGATGCTAGGAATCAATACTTTTTCGTCAACTGAAAAGATTCTATTAACTATTTAATTCCTGTCAGTCAATCAATTTACAAAGCCAATCATAAATTACAACCAAAATCAAGTAATTATGATATAAAAATGGCAATAATAAATATAATATCGAATGTCACAAGGAATTAGCTAGTCGACTTCTCTGCCTCGTGTCTCCTCTCAGAATGGCTTCTCTTTTTCTGCTATTCCTTTCTTCATGGTCGTTGGCGGTAATTCTCCCGCGTTCATGTCCCTCTCTCTACTCGATGGTTCCACAACATTCCCCAGCCCGTATTGCGACTCCAGTCCCAATACATCGTCGTCGGGCGCTACGTCCAAGATAACTATCTTCGCCACAGGTCTCCTCATTTCTCCATGTTGAGTCTTGATGTCCACTACTCTCGTTCGACCATCCTTTCCAGGGTGAAGTCCAATTATCTTCCCCTTCGGCCATCTATTCCTCGTCAAGTTTTCATCTACAATGAGAACTATGTCGTCCAGTTCTACTGCTTTCACGGACTTCTGCCACTTTCCTTTTTTTGTCAGTGTCGGCAAATATTCTTTCAGCCATCTACGCCAGAAGTGGTCTGCCAGTCTTTCTGCCACCCTCCATTGCTTACGAAGGTTAAGATCGCGGTCACAGAATCTTCCAGGGTGGTGGTTTCCACTCGAGTTACCAATCAAAAAATGGTTAGGCGTAAGGCTCTCAGGGTCATCTGGATCCACTGAAACATGTGTCAAGGGTCGACAGTTGACTGTGTACTCCGCCTCCGCCATCAATGTTAATAACACTTCTTCTCTGGGAACTCTCTCCTTAAGTGTCGCCTTCAATGCTGTCTTCACTGACCTCACTAATCGCTCCCAACTTCCGGCCATGTGAGGTGCCCCAGGGGGTATAAAGTGCCACTGGATTCCTTTCTGGTCAAGTTTACTTTCAATTAAGTTTTGGTTCCAACCCGCCAAAGCTGTTTTCATCTCGGTATCCGCCCCTCGGAAGTTCGTACCATTATCCGAGTACAAGTCAGTTGGGCACCCACGTCTACAAATGAATCTTCGGATAGCCAATATTGCAGAGTCTGTTGTCAAAGACGCTGCAACTTCAATGTGCACAGCTCTTGTAGTCATACAAGTGAACAGTGCACCGTAGCGTTTTTCTCTCCGTCGTCCAATCGCCACGTCCATTGGACCAAAGTAGTCCACAGCTGTAACCGCAAATGCTTTATTCTGTCTTGTCAGTCTGCAAGCCGGAAGTGGAGCCATTTCCGGTATTGGTGGGTTATCTCTCCTTGCTTTGCATATGCGGCAATCATGCCAAGATTTCTTTACAGCTGCTCTTAAGTCCAAGATCCAATATCGCTGTCTGAGTTCATTCACCACTCTCTCTTGTCCATGGTGAATGGCATTTTCGTGGTAATGTCGCACTAATAATATCGTTAAACGATGTCTGGGGTCAAGAATTATTGGCATCTTACAATCTTGTAATAATTCTGGTGCATTTTCTGTCCTGCCTTTCACTCGCAGGAGTCCTTGTGAGTCAATCACTGGAGAAAGCTGGCTCAATCGACTTCCTCTCTGTACAGGCTTTCCCTTACGCAAAAGCGATATTTCTTCCGGGAACATATGTTGCTGGTGAGTCTTCAGTAAAAACAATTCAGCGTCAGTTAGTTCAGCCACATTTAATTCCGGGACAAATTGAAACAAACTGACACCTTCCCTCCTAGCTCTAGTCATTGCTCTTTTCGTTCTCTCGTCTGGTTTCTTCTTTGCTTTACAGTTTCGAATAAATCGCAACTGCCAGGCAACTATTCTGTTAATCTTCCTGTAAGATGAACATTTTCCCACGTCAGGAACAGACTTGTCAGTTGAAGTCAAAAGAGCAACGAACTCTTTTTTCAATTCTTGCTCTTCATCTGGAACGGTTTGAAGATTGTTTGTCTCCTTCGGCCACAGATTTCCATCAAGCTTCAAAAAATCTGGGCCATGTAACCATCTACTACTTGACCGTAGGTCTGTCATTTTACCATCCCTAGTCGCCTCGTCTGCGACGTTATCTTTAGTAGGCACCCAGTGCCAATCAGTGATGTCAGACAATTCTTCTATTTCTGAGATTCGGTGAGCCACGAATGTCTTAAAGCGTCGCACATCGGATCGCAACCAACACAGCACGGTACGAGAGTCACTCCAGAAAAACGTCTTGGAAATAATTATCTCGTGCTCACTTTTGATGGTGTCTGCCAGTCGGCTTCCAAGTACTGCTGCCTGCAGTTCCTTCCGAGGAATTGACATGGGCTTGGTCGATGCCACACGCGCTTTCCCCATGACAAAAGAAGTCTGAATTTCTCCCCTTGTCTTCACACGAAAATAACCCACCGCTGCAAAGGCTTGATCGCTTGCGTCGCAGAATATGTGCAGCTGCACATCACTGTCTTGGTCCATTTCTGAAGCATAACAGCGGGGTATTTTCATTTCACAAATTTTGTGCAGTTCTTCCAACCACATCTTCCACTTCTCGAGTAGTGTCAAAGGAAGTTCGTCATCCCACCCAATTTTACTGGCCCACACGTCTTGAATGAGAATTCTTGCTTTAACTACAAAATGCACAAGAAATCCGAGAGGGTCGAAAACGGACATGACGATACTTAATAACTGTCTCTTCGTCGGCATCTTAACTCCTTGCAAAACAACAGGAGGTATTTTATTAAAGGCTGTATTGAATGAGAAATAGTCACTCCTTGGGTTCCAAAGAAGTCCTAAAACTTGCTCAGTCGGTCCGTCGGTTCCAGGATTTAAATTCTTCAGTTTCTCTCCAACCAGCTCTTGAGGGATTTTATTTATGACGTCAGTAGAGCTGCAATTCCAATTGCAAATCTCGAAACCACCTCTTCCATGTACTTCAATTACATCATTAATAATTTTCATGGATGCCTCCACGTCGTCAGCACTATCCAAGTAGTCGTCCATATAATGGCGATTGATAATGGCTTTCGCAGCTTCTGGAAATTCTGCTTCATATTGTCGAGCGTTCCGATTCTTCACGTCTTGCGCTGAAAATGGCGAGGAAGCAGCACCAAAGATCATGACTGACATTTCCATTATGTCAGGCGGTCGTTGTCTGTCCCAACCTCTCCACAAAAATCTTTGGGCAGGTAGGTCGTCTTTTCTGATTCGGATCTGGTGAAACATTTCGCGAATATCCGCACAGAATCCAATACGGCGTTGTCGAAATTTAAATAATACTGAAGGTAGAGGATTAAGTAGGTCGAGTCCCTTCTGCAGCTGGTCATTCAGACTAATACCATTGGCTTTTGAAGCAGCATCAAACACTAGTCGGAGTTTACCTGGTTTGCTGGCCTTCACCACTCCAAAATGCGGCAAGTAAAATGTCTTCGGATTAAATTCAGTCGACTCTTCGGGGGTTAGTTTTTGAGCATAACCCTTAGCAAGATAATCGTCTATTTTCTTACTGTATTGTTGACCGAATTCCTTGTCTTTGTCCATTCGTCGTTCAATTTGCAGCAGTCTTGACATTGCAGCAGATTTACTTTCCGGAAATTTAACGTCGTCGTCTCTCCATATGAGTCCAGTCTCCCACCGATCTCCTACTATTTTTGTCGTGGCTTCGGAGATTTCTTCAACCCGTTTCTCTTCTCTTGACAGGATTTTGTCCACTTTTATTTTGACACCGAAGGTTTCCGTTCGAAACGAGTCATTCACAAGCTGGTGTAATTCATCGTCGCTGTTGTCATAAATGTGAAATGCATACTGCTTACTGTCAGCCGTATTCAACTTTCCATTCCCAGTAACAGTCCAACCCAGTCTTGTAAGTGTCGCAGCTGGTGAATCTCTGGGTCCTTCCACAGTTTTCACATCCACCACTAAATGATTATTATCTATCCCGATAAGAATCTGCGGCTTGGCATTGTAGAAACTCTTAATTCCAGTTTCTTTCAGGTGTGTCCATGAGTCGATCATCTTTTTGTCCAAGGTCTGAGATGGCAGGGCTAAGTTATTCACAGTGTGAATTTCCTTCAACTGATATTTCGATGCATTGTCAACACCGCGCACTGTCAAGTTCACTCGTCTTGAATTCTCTTCACGATGAGTAGTATTATTGGTCCATGACATCTCAAATGGTTCTGTAGGTCCAGTCAAGCACAGTTTGTTAGCCAATTCTGACTCAATTAATGTCGTAGTAGAAGCTCCGTCTAACATGGCATATGTCTTTAATTCTCCAGCCGGGCCTCGTACAATAACAGGAACAATGCTGAGTAATACAGTACCTTTTCTGCTCGTCACTTTAAATACTGGTTTATTTTGTACTTCGTCAGATTTGGTCAATTCGTCTTCAGTCTTGGCATTAGCGACCTTCTTGTGCAGCCAGACATGGTGATATCTTGGGCATCCGTCGATGTCGCATTTTCTTTTGTCAGGACAGGAGCTGATGTGATGTTTTCCATATAGACAACAGAAGCAATTCTTTTTGTCCGTTATCCATTCCCACTTCGAGTCACAGTCGAATTTAGCGAATTTAAAACACTTAGTCACATTGTGTCCTTTTTTACCACAAAGCTCACATGTGCAGGTTGACGGTTTCGTCTCTGTCGTCGTGCTGAATACTGCTTGAGGTCGTCGATTATCGTTCTTTGGATGTCCAGAAGGCTTGTCATAACTCACTTTTAAAGTCTTGAGTATATTCGCAGCATCTGCAACTTCATCCATCCATGTCGAAAATTGTTGCAAATTCTGGCTATTACTTTTGCATGCCAAAATTGCCCAATCCTTTTGATAAGTAATCGGAAGTTTCTCCACTAATTCGTCACGAAGTTGAGGATTCTGTAGGTAGTTGTCACTCCCCAGAGCTTCCATAGTCGTCACCATATTTCGCACGGCATTGGCGAAATCAATAACTGATTGAGGCTTGTCTTCTTTAGGTGCAGGTAAGCCCTTAGCTTTGGCTACTAAGGTCTTAACAATTGTTTCTGGCTGTCCAAAATTACGTTTTAATGTGTCAATAACTTTACTTACGTTCTTCGGGGATATTAACATAGCTTGGACTGTCTCTTTAGCTTTCCCACGAAGACATTTTCGTAAACGATTTAAATTCTCTCCGTCTGAGAATCTGCACAATTCTGTTGACATCTTGTACTCTTCAATAAAACCTGGCCATTCTTCCGCTTCACCGTTAAATACCGGCAGATCTTTTCCCATTGTCTGTCTAGCAAAGAACTTCTCCATCTTGTCAACTGGAGCGTCCTTTTGTCGTTGATCAGGAATATCGAAAGCGACATTAAACTCATCAGATTTTATCGGTATTTGATTGTCTGTCGTACCTGTCTCCTTTTCTTTGGCTGTAAATGGTGAACTATTGACCCAATTTGCAGCTTTCTTGCTATTTTCCGAGTCGGTGTGATGGGATAATTTGTCATCATCACTTAATTCTTGGGAATGATCACTGAAATCACCGTCGTCTATCTTAGCTTGTTCAAACTCAAGTTTCTTCGCCACCAATTCTTTTTCTCTTGCTAATTTGCGTTTCTTCAGATCAGCCTTCTTATTTTCTAACTCTATTTGTAGTTCCAATTCCTTACGTTGACTTTCCATTTTCAATCGTCTCTCATTCGCCAAAAGTTCCAATTCTTCTTCTTCGTCTTCGATTCTTGACATACGCAAGGCGGCTTGGATGTTGGCTCTTAATTGATGGCTCTTTATACTGCTCACTGACCTGTGAGACTTTCGCCCGTCGTCGGCTTTCTTATTTGGTCGTCGTGTGTCGTCATTCCCAATTGCGGCGTCTCTGTCAAATAACTGAGAACTGACGTATGATGAAATATCACTGTCGTTGTCAGCAACCACAGTAGTCTTCCTTCTAGGTGGGGGTAGCTCCCCAAACTCGGGTACTTGTCCGGTCACTCGGCGGCTTCGTCGTCTTTCACTGTCGGCGTCTGACATTGTCACTTGTCGTCTTGGCACTGTATTTCCACGGACTGTCTACAAATCCGGCTCGAAGGACCAATGTATGGGCTCGTCAGTGTCCCTGTCTAACCTTCGATCAGATTTGCTATGTCTAACTAGTCTTAAAATGAAGGACCACCTAACTTTAATGATGCTAGGAATCAATACTTTTTCGTCAACTGAAAAGATTCTATTAACTATTTAATTCCTGTCAGTCAATCAATTTACAAAGCCAATCATAAATTACAACCAAAATCAAGTAATTATGATATAAAAATGGCAATAATAAATATAATATCGAATGTCACAAGGAATTAGCTAGTCGACTTCTCTGCCTCGTGTCTCCTCTCAGAATGGCTTCTCTTTTTCTGCTATTCCTTTCTTCATGGTCGTTGGCGGTAATTCTCCCGCGTTCATGTCCCTCTCTCTACTCGATGGTTCCACAACAGACAAGTTTCAAGGTACTCTAATAATAGGGGTCTTATCTCTAAATTCCATTGAATCTATGCATTAGAATTAGAAACTCAAAATTCAAATTATTGGATATCTAAATAATTTGTTAACCTGGCGTTGTAAAACCGAAAATGGGGCGAAGAAAAAATGATTAATAATTAGGTACTACCTCATGGAGATAAAACTCCTTCGTCTTTTTGACGAAAATGAATTAAATACAGTCTAAAATGAAATTAATTCACAAATTTTTCATACTGAGAATTTTTATAATTTTTTCTCAGGTGTCTTTAATACATTAATTCCCCCAAGTTTTCAATCAGGCATAAAACAATGCATTGTAGCAAAAAATCTGCCAAGTATAAACTCAGCAACGTAGCAAGCAGTAGGAGTTAGGAGTATGACACAGGACTCCGTATTTCTATCTCCGTCATCCTAATGGGAATCATATAAAAATCTAGGGCAAATACAGGTCTTTCTATGTCATTTAGCATTATCCGTACGTCTTTCGTTGTAATAGGTACAGATGATTCACCCCCGAATTGTCAACCCTTTTTTGTCAACACACGAAAAATTTTTTGTCAACACCAAGTTTCTTTATTGTCAACATAACCAAGGCCATGTTGTCCTGTTTTGTCAACAGCAAATATTATTCAATGCAATATATTAAAATAAACAGTCACGGTAAATAATCAGTCAATGAATGTACAAGTAAAAATCATGTAAAAAGTAATGCTAAATCACTTGTAAAGTTTAAATGTAAAAAATCAGATCATTTCATCTCACTAAAATATTGTAACAGTTTTTCATAATTTGTCCGCTATCGTATAAATCCACTCCGAAAATGACGTTTTTGATGTATTGCGAACTATTTTTTTAGGCGTTTGGTATACTTTACAACATGTGGACATTTCTTGTTAGGAAACTTATTTCGCATGACAATCCTAGCCAAAGTATTTTCGCTGCCATGTTGTTCTTTCTGAAGTACATCAAGGAATTTCCACATTGATGGGCGACTAGTTACCATTTTTCTGTGGAACCTATTACGCCAGCCTTCAACTAGGTTAGAAGTCCGCGGACAATCGGTTAGCAGTCTTGACCTGATGTTCCACATCGTAATGTCGAACAGAGGTGCATCCCATGATGATCCTACGTATGTAAAGTAGAAATACTTCGCTATGGGTTTAACTTCAGGATCGAGTTTAAATAACTGATAACGCAAAGAATGTTAATGCACACCGCCGTAAGTTACACCGTGTGCAACCTACGAAAAAACTTGTGTTGACAAAAAGTCTAAATGGGTTGATTTGTGTTGACAAAAAGGTGTTGTCGACCAAAGGGGTCAAAATTGTGTTGACAATTCGGTGTTGACAAAAAGGTGTTGACAATTTGGGGTGGTCCCGTACAGATATGTGATATTAATATATAATACCACTCACAATGGAATTGAATCCTATGCGTCAGTAACCCTGTTATGTATTTAAAATGTCATAAAAGGATAAGATTTGGTTCAGTTTGTCTATTACAGGATGAACTGTTGTTTTGCGACAGTCTCTCAATTGAAAATTATTAAAACTAAATTAATGTCTATAGCATAAAGCAATGTAGTGGCACTTTTCTATTCGGGAAATTAAAATCCTAATTGATAAAAATTCAAAATACAAATAATTTTAGCCACACACTGGAAAAATCAAATCGCTATACTGGTTATCATCTCTGTCAGTTAAAATCCCATATCAATTACGAGTACTGAACTTTGGCACTATTTGGAGGCATACTGGTATATAGTATACCGTATACAAAATACAATCACAAGTAGGCTCATTAAATGGTTATGATTTTAAGGTAGATTGGGAGGGATATAATTGTTCTCAGACTACACTGAGAGGGATACCTTTGGTCATAATTACATGATACTTACTAAACGATATTAACTAAAGAGATGATACTAGCATCATTGATTAAAATTAGTCTGATTATCCTAGATTTTAAATCCCATTCAAAAGACTAGTTTTAATCGATGGTACTATAGCATCATTTGAATCATTTCTCTATTTATTACCGTTTGGTAATTATCATGTAATTATGACCAAAGGTATCTCTCTCAGTCTAGTCTGGGAGAGCCATTGTATCCCTTCCAGTCTACCACAATTTCATCGATTGAAGCAATATTTGATGGAAGTATATTAAGCACGAATTCATTTCATCATTACACCCAGAATTCTTAAAGACAGATTAAGTAGTGGGATACTTTGAATGAATGTACGAATTTCATCTGGATTAATGAATGGCAGCTAAGTAATACATAAACTAATACGAAGATGCATGAAGTTCAAGTACGCATTAATCAAAATAGATATGAATGAAAAGAGAACGACGTCAAACATTGTCCATTATGCATGCAAACGTGGTGTGGAGTTAATTGATTTACATAATGCTTATTAGCAAATTGTACACAGTAGTTAAAGATATAGTACATATATTAAAATAAACATTAAAGAATGTAATTTCACACACAACCTACGCAACGCATTACACAGTATTTCTCTGTAGAAGTTTATTTTGATCTGAGTGAGTGTAAGAAGTAGATAACTCCAGAAAAGTTATTTTCTACGAAATAAATGAACACGTAGGAATCGGAAGAAAAATTGTATATAATAGTAAGCTGAAAAGTCTTATTTCTTAAAGTGCCAAATACTGAAACAGTTCTACATTGTCACCGTTATAATTTGTGATTTCTGATTAAAATGGAATTTAATATCAACTTGAAATCAATAATCTTTCTAATCGTTTTAGTATTTGGTATTATCCGTGCCCAGCCGGTAAATGTAAGTATTTAATATTACTCTATTTATTTTAACCAGTATTCACTATTGGTTAATATCTCCTTGATGATTATAAATACCCCGTAAATTTGTAAAGTAAAGGTATTGTAATTAATTGAAAGCATAGTCAAAAAATTGAATTCAAATAAAATTTTGAAGTATTTGTGATTTCGTAAATATTATAACGTTTATTAATATCTAAAATATTTCAATTTAGATTGATGCTGACTTATTTCTTGAGGACGAAGAAGCATCCGGCGACAGGGAAGGAGATGATGTAGATTTTGAGGATGTAGTAAGTACTACAACAGAATTTTCATTGCCAAGTGTAACAGAACAACCAATCCTTGGACATGACTCCAAAATTTTATTCAAGCCAATATTAAATCGGTTCCATTCCAACAAATACGGAGCAGTATTACGGAACTTCACAGGAAATTGGAATCCATTAGCAATGAATAATTTTACTGGAGGAGTAAATATGACGGACAATGAAGAATCAAGAACGATGACACCAATCGAGATTTCGTCAATTGGACTTCCGGGATATAGAGATGGTGGAAACGTTCATTTTGAACCTTTTTCACCCGAGCGCCCGAGACTGCCATCTCAAACTCGACAAAATTCAATCAGAAGTCAATCAGTACAAAATTCTTTCACTCCTTATCGGCCTCAACCGCAGTTGATCATTCCAGATATTCCAAATCAACGGTCATATTCTAACTCCTATTTGTTAAATCAAGCCCCTCAGACTGTCATAGAGAATGCCAACTTAAATCTTCTACTCAGAGCCCAATTCAACAAATATGACTCCAATTTTAATAAAGTTAATGCCAAGCTAAAGCAATCTAGAAAAGACCTGGAGAATTCGAATAACAGAATTTCCCAAGTAGATTTAAATGCCAAAGAAGGCACTCGGATGTCAAATGAGAACGTGAAGGAAGAATTCGCCAAAGTGATGACGCATGTTAACCAACTCAATACTAAAATTGAAGCAGTGAAAAACTACTCCGTTGCATCAAAATACAATACAGATAGGGATATGAAGACAGCTTTTGCCCACATTAAACAATTGTACAACAAGATAAACGAGCAAGAAGCCAGATTTATGAATCTCATCAGAACTTTGAATACTATGAGTACGAATCCATTGCCAAATGGAATTTCTGGGCCAGCAGTGTAGATTTATTATAATTAGATCTTTTAGTGCATTTATCTGAATGTATTTTAAGTAATAAATTTATATTTAGTAAATTAAATCAACGTACATACATTGTTTGGAGAGTATTATGCAAAAGACTTATTAATAAGCCATCACTAATACAAAATGTCATTATCTGAATATTTATTGTCGAAAAAGATCAGAGTATTATAGATTATTTATTTGATGAATTTTATCCCGCGATGTCTAAGAAACGAGAATGTTACGCCAGACGACCGCTCTACCTGAGGAAAGGGTTAGGTCTTTTTCCTACGATTGCACTAAGAATAGCCTTAAGTTATATACCTTAGCTTATACAGCGTTGCCGTGTTTTATCTACGTACTTCAACTAAGTGTTAGCAATCACCACTAATAATATTTTGTGTGTATTACTTTAAGTCAGTATGGTACAAAGTACAACTAATGTTACACGCATTAAAAAGCCAATTTAGTGTCTATCACATACGTTTATTGCATAGCAATGGTTAATATCACTCTAAAAATATAATATACATTTGCAAAATCAAAAGATCAACTAGTTTTCGCTTAACTTGCAATACAAATATATTCATTATAAACTTAATTAACAGCTAAATTAGTAAACTTTTAAAAGTAGATATATCTAATTTTTGCACTACATCTTACTACTATTTGCTATGCTGAACTACAAAAACTACAATAAAACTAATACTAATTATACTAATATAAAATTATTACTTGACCCAAATTAATTCGGAATAGTCAATGGAATAGATAAAATTATTTTTCTAAATATTTTACATCTACATATAACACTATACCTCCGGAGTAGCATCTGAGACAGCACCAGAGCAAGTCGTTGACCTAGTTAGCTCTTGAGCTAGAGCACTGCACAGTATAATCGCACACCAAGCAATAGTAATATCTTGTTTAGAGGCTCGTTACTAGACGAAATGAACAAAAAATTTTCCAGTGACAGAAAACAAAGTGCAAACGTTAATAATGTGCAAGCAATGGAGAGTGAATTTAGAAAACTATCGAAAGAGGACAAAATGATTAAACTGTACATGTGTATATGTGAGTTGAAGGATGATAATTTGGCTGTGAAGAAAAAAATTAAGGAAATAAAAAGTGACATTGAGGGGTTAGAAAGAAGAATAGATGATATGGAAAACGAAAACGAATTTCTTAGACGTGAAGCGATACAGATGAACATCCGTATTACGGGAATTGATGAAGATGAAAACGAAAATCCTGACGAAACTGAGAAAAAAGTAGTGGCACTGTTGGACAAGATCGCAGTAAAATCTGTGAACATAGCGGACACTAGAAGGGTTGGCAGAAAAACGGAAAAACCTAGACCAATAATAGTAAAAGTGACAAGGAAAAAAGACAAGAACAGAATCCTGATGGCAAAGAAATTATTAAGGGAAAAAGAAGGCATGAAATACATTTTCATTGACCCAGAAAAAACAGCAAAGCAAGCTAAAGAAGACAAACTATTACGCGACACAGCAAAAATCTGGAAAGACAGGAACACTGGCATAAAAACACAAATAAAGGGCGGTACACTTACGGTGGAAATTAACGGGAATGAGGAAAAATACCGAGTCAATAAGGATGGGCATGTTGAAAAAATGGACTGACTGCAGTATACCCAGCAGGCGGTTACGAACAAATGTGAATGTGTTTAAATTAGGATAGGAAAAGCAGCAAATAAGAGTGGACATTGCTAAAAGAGTGTAATTTTATTTTGTTTTAACAACGTAAAGATTAATGGTAAAACAGTAAAAACTACGTGCAGAATTAATTATTGGTAACAACCTTAAAATAAGTGGGTCAAATAAGTAAGGAATTCTGGATGATGTGGATGTAGATGAGTTTGGCATGACAAAAAACTAGCTCCAGTGTTGGTAGAATATGTGAGGATATGTGTCAGCAAAATTATTTTCATTGAGTGAGTGCAAAATAAGAATTTGCTAATGGAAAAAATAAATTGTATGTATATTTACAGTACCAGGTCAACTAGAGATATAAAGTATGAAATTATGTGAATGTGACATCATAAGCATTATTTAACGGGGAATATGAAACTTGTACTAATATTATTGTCACAGCTATTTAGATCGATATAAGATGTGCTATGTACAGTCATATATATGTATATAACTACATTGCTGTATTTGGGGTCCATGGGCGAGAGCTCACAGGGACCGTCTTTCTTATAAATAAAAAATAAAATAAAAAATAAATAACACTATACCTCCCTAGCAAATACTACAATAACAATGTTCTTATTTCGAAATTAATAATAATAGTAATTAGTAACTAAATAGTAGCTCAATGTTAATAAAAATGCCTTAACAAATTCTAGCTGGACATAATCGACTAATTTTTTCCATGTATGTTTCCAAGTTTTTACATTACTACATGACCAGATGCCACTAACCAATATTTTATCGTTTTGCTCGTTGTTGTGCAAAACAAATGATTCTCTATCAAAAGTTTCTCCCCATGTTCCATTGATGATTATGGACGAAGTAGAATTCGGAAGTTTTGGCAGAACGTCTTTGCGTTTGCGGTAAACATAAAGGGTTGATCTCATTGAGACATATTGTGGCATGTTTATTCGATCTTGAAAATTCCAGCAGATAGCTCCTTTCTTTGATTGACGATATTGGCTTTAGTTTACTTGCTTGATCAGTTGGTTAGAATATTATTAATAAATATATAATTAATTTACCTATATAATGCTTCCAGTAATGAGTTGGGGTTTTCAGCCACAGCTACCCTTAAATTGTTTTTGAATGTTAATATTTTTTCATAGGGAGACATTCGAGGCAGGCTAACTGCTCTCAGGATTTACAATCCCTATGATAAGCTTTCCAGTACTAGTTCAAAAATTCTCTGGGAGGATATCTCGGAAACTTGAAACTTTTGGCAAAAAATTATAGAGACAGTACTGGTAAAGAATTAATCCATGGAGTGTGCGTTAATTCAGCAACTCTGTCGGAGGACCGGTTCTCACGCTAGAGCCCGAAGATTCGGTTGTGATCTTGTTTGGTTAGCATAATTCAATTGTCAAATTTAGTTTCCGTAGATACAGTGCCGTAGTAGTATAGTGTACTACTGTTCCCAATCCATATAATCACGTCCTCTCAATCAACTCTCAGGTGACTGAATACCATTGCCTATTACTAGACCAAAGGTTACTACTGGTACCACTAACTGCAACCGGAACACTCACCTTTCATTCCCCTAGCGGGGGTTGGGGGGCAGAGCCCCTCATAAAGCCAAATACTGATATCATTCGATAGAGTATTTATTAATAATTTTGTGAATAAGTGGACATTTCGCAGGTAAAGGTTGCAGAGATAGAAAAATATTTCCGAAATGGACAAAAATTCTAGGCATGGAAAATATTTTTAGAAATTGAAAACAGCTCCAGGGATAGAATTTTTTTGGGGAAATATTCCAGGGATGAAAAAATATTGTTTTGTGTTCAACGTCCTATTAAATGATCTCACTTTACCGTCAACATTTTACCTAATGTTCAATAGCATTACATTACAATTAACAATAAAAACTATAAAATAAAATAACAAATTAAAAAATTAAAAACTCATGGGGAGACGCGAGGAAAACTAGAAAACAAGTAAAACTAAAGTTTCTGGATAATTAAAATATGGCGTAATTAAGTAAATATTTATGCCCAAGTCTCCCGGTTGAAATTGCAAATTCGAAATCGTCTTTTCACGTTTATTAGTAAAGAAAGTAACACAAAAAAATGTAAATCATAATATTGAAAATTGATTAACTGATTCAAAAAGGTCCTCCTGAAATTGAGTAAAATATTATGGCCAATTTGGCCTTCTACAACCAGTTATTTGTTTGCAGCGAATAAGTACATTGTCATGAGTTTTACTAATACGATACGATACTCCCTTACACTAATTATCTGGTATCTCCCTTACGTCTGGATAACAACGATACTAATAGTAATAATATAGTAATGTAAGTAATTTACTATATCTCCCCACCTAAAAGAATATTTCCTCCAAAATATCTGAGAAAAGAATTAGTGTAGTATTTAAAATAACTAAGTATACTTGATTTTTCATATTTCTTTTGATTTTCATGTAGGCTTTTCTTTTGAATGCGTTATTTAAAATTCTACTTGTAACTACCACATATTAGAATTGCAAACTAAAAACCAATTTTCACATTACACAATGCTAAAAACGATTCAAAAACAATTTCAACCGGGAGACTTGGGCATAAATATTTACTTACTTACGCCACATTTTAATTATCCAGAAACTTTAGTTTTACTTGTTTTCTAGTTTTCCTCGCGTCTCCCTATGAGTTTTTAATTTTTTAATTTGTTATTGATATCTTCAACTTCGTCTTCATGTGTGTGTTTGCGCAGAGTTAGTAATTGAACAAATGTAAACATCTTCTAAAATCAAGGAAACACTCTCCTACATCGCCAATAAGATTTTTCCCCCACTTGCTTGACTTTACGATAAGTATAGTTTAAATCAACTAAAATATTTCCCTTTAGACTTCCCCGTAAAAAATAAAAATCAGCTGACATTTTTTTAAAATATTGACACTAGAAATGAAACTGAATGCAAAAGTCTTATCTGGGTAGTAGAATGTCTTAGTCCAAAATGCATCAAAGAATGCCATTGGAAATTCAGTTCGCTGATATGTTGATTTAAGTAATTTTACATAAATTAAGATACAAAAAAAAGATGATACACATAATCACATAATATAATTATTGTTAAAATATTGCTGCATGTAAGAGCATTTGCATAAAATAAGTTTTACAGTACATTTCGTTTCTTATTTGCATAGTATGCAAATATCTTCATTATGAGCCAGTGTTCGAATTAATAAAGTTGAATACAGAGAGAAGTTGCATACAGATACATACACATCATGAAATCACATACGCATGTATACACATTAAGTAACATACACACAAATATCGCACATAAATGTAAGGTAGCATTGTATAACTTAGTTGAAGTACTCATCCTCACACGAATTGGCTTAAACTACGGCAACGCTGTGATTGCCGAGCAACATTTTCTACCTATTTCTGTCCTCTGCTTGTACCTGTCCTCAGAAGGAGCTCAACTCAGGTAGCTAGACTTTTCGTCGGCTACACAGACCCTTTTATCCTAGATCCAAGATTATTAATTCTTTCCAAAGGGTATTGACGACGTCATCTGTAATTTTCTCTGGACGCTGATTTGTATCTAATCGTCTGCTTAATATTGCAAGGTAACAAGCCATTTTATCATGGCTGCTACAAAGTAACAAACCATTTTATCATGGCTGCGACAAAGTAACAAGCCATTTTATCATGGCAGCGACAAGGTAACAAACCACATCTCTTGATACAGTGGTTTGTTACCTTGTCGCAGCCATGATAAAATGGCTTGTTACTTTGTCGCAGCCATGATAAAATGGTTTGTTACTTTGTAGCAGCCATGATAAAATGGCTTGTTACCTTGTAATATTAAGCAGACGTAATACAACTTTATCAATTTTGACGTTTATTTCGTTCAAAGAGTCAACAAGATTTTATATTCGTTATAGAGGAAGATTAAACAGAAACATTGCCTCAGGTTTATAGAAAAACATCAGAGAACACTAATGTCTTTTTAAATAGAACTTTGAAATGAGATTTTATTTTAATACCAAAAAACTAAGAAAATCATTTTTATCAATTGATATCCTAATATATTTCCAATATCTTCTTTTCTACACATGGTTACCAAGTTCCGATTTGGGTTTGCGAACCTAAGACTTTGGGACATATTCAGAGCACTGTAAAAAATACCATTTACTACTTACCAGTGGTAAGTGGTTTTTATGGTATTTAACGTTAAATACCACTACGTGTTTATCAATTAGAGTAGGATTCAACCAATGAGGGCACTAACAACCCTTGCCGATTGAGAAATTAATTGCAATTAAATTAGCATCAATTATAAATGGGTGATACCAAACACAATCTTTCTTTCTTCATGTTTTTATAACTTTTGGTGAATCAAATAAATATGATTAATTTAATTGCTTAAAGGGCTAATTGGAAATAGAAATTTCATAGAAAATAAAGTTTTAAAACTTATATTTTAGGAAGTCTAGTGTATCTGTACTCAGCTGTCTAATCAATCGCTAATATTTACCATTTTACCATTAAATGCATTTTTACCACTGTGATGGTAAAAAAGGCTAAAACGTGATAAAGTTTTTACAATGATTCAGAGTTGGGTTTATTGACTTTGTACTTCATTCAAAGCTGCTTTAAAATTTCTTTTTCCAAATCCAACTAAACTCTTTCTATCCGAATGTTTACTGTGCGGTATTCAACATTTACTCACTGATTCATGATACATCCATCCAAATCCGGTCTCATTCTCATATGTACCATGCATTTAGATGAACAGTAAAGTAAGTGAATGAATAGACACGACTACACGACTAACAAGTATGTATTTATATTACAGGTAGTAACAAGTACTATTTATGTAACTAGATAAATAATGCTTCAAATGTACATGTGTAAATATTTATTGATCTATAAAGTTTTGTATAATTAAAATATTAATATATTGCTTCAAAAGGATGTAATAAGTATATCGAATTATACGAATTTATTAACGAAGTTATGATATGCCATGACATTTTTTTATTTCCTTGTAATTTACTGCTTTTCACAGGTGACTACCAAAATGGGGTCGGAAATGAGAAAATCCGAAACGGCCGGCGTCTTATTGTAAGATTATTCTTTCCTGCTACGGAATTTTTACAATAGTAACATTTGAACATTTTGTAATCAAAATGAAAAGGTTTCACGAATGTGGTTTTGCCCCAAGAGCTTTTAATATACCACACCGCTTCAAGCAGAAATACAATGAAAGAGGCAGAAAAGAGGTAACCGACTAAAATAAAAATAGTATGAATTTTCATTTCTAAATTTATACTTTTGGGTCTGGAATCCTCGAACTTAGTTATTGCATCTATTCTATTATTCCTAAATTGAAATGGTTCATGGTCGTCCCACATAAGTGCAAATCCTGTTTCTTGCAATTGCTTAGACAGAGAATAGTATTCATGTCTGAAAGCATAAGTATATAACCAGAATAGATCAAATGGTATATTATTTTCTTTAGTTTTGCTGCATATGGCTTGTGAATGGATTCTGTGCAGAGTTTTCAGATAGGACGGCATTGCTTCTTTGGAGGTAGCTAGCATTATTTTCAAACTAATGTTACCTATAAATAGCAAGTTTAACTCCCTGTAACCGTGACCTTTTTCTCTGTATTTTTTAGCCGACTTTTCTTTTTGCCAATCATACACATATATATATTTGCTGTAACCTAAAATTCCATGCTGAATAAACATGTCTGGTAAACTAATCACAACTGTACCGTCCCGATGTTCTAGTACTTTGTATCCATTTTCAAGTAATTCTTGAAAAATTTGAAATATTTGTCTTTCAGATGGGACAATTACTTCACTTGTGAAGTATGTTTCATATAAAGATGTAACTACAAATGCCATTAACAAAACAGGCATTGACAGAATGTGTTTCTTATAAGTGTAAAGCGATTCTCCTACAATCATGCAACCTGTTTGCAAAACAGATAGGATTATTTCATTGATGCTAAATTTACGCTGACTTTTAAATATGAACATCAAAACAAAATTAGCAACCGGGAAGAAAAGGAATATGAGAAGCCAACTGATATCATCAAAAGTATTCTGTACCCAGACAGATAAAGGCACATGGAGCAAAGTTTCTCTGTCTTCACAGTAGATCATAGATGAAGAGCCTTGGGAAGATATCAAAGAAATTTGGAACCAGGGTTTATTATATACTAGAGTTTTGGAGAAACTACCTTCAAGATAAATGAACGAAAATAGTCCTCGTTTATATTGAAATTTGTTAGCCGTGCCGTAAAATGCCGTGAAGTTCAGTCGCTCAGCCATTGTCTCTACCTGTCTATACTCATGCGTACATTGTCGTGCTAGTGAAGATTTAATGAAACTGTATGTGGATTTCAAACAGCGTTTCTGATAAGGTGTTCGATAGTCATACCTATCAGCCACTACACCAACTTCTTTCCCATAAAGTTGTCCATTGAGATTATTCCACACTTCTACCCATTTGCCCTCAGCCACACTTGGCTGTATTATGACAAACGGAAAATCTGTAGGTTTGTGTTCGTGGAATGTCTGGACTGAATGAATAGAATCATTATGGACTAAAATGAGGTAAATATAAGAAACAGAATCGAATTGAGCATGGTAAATAATAAGCTCCATTGTGCCCCATTCTTTGGCCTTATCATCAATGTAAATGAATTTAGAAGTTCGACGGTTAATTTCTGATCCAAAATAGTTAATCAGAGGTTCAGTTGTTGTCCCTGGCTCTAGAAGAATATTTATGCTACAAAGACTGTTAGACAAATCTCTAGGGTTGTTTTCATTCTTACCGAAGAGAGTCTTATTGTATCTTGGCGTTGTGGCGATTGTCCATGTAATTCAATATGCAATTTCGAAATGCAAGAAATGAATATAATAAAGAGCAGAGTTTTTGTGTACTCTTAAAATGAACAGTGTTTTTATTATTCAGTTGGAAACATATTTATACAATACATTTGACCTATTTAATTTCAAACAATCATTTTCCAAACGTTTCTAATTAATCATATCCTTATTTCATTAGTGATTCCTCATAATTATTTATTAGTACTTTTACTACGTACTTCTACGTACTTACATTAAACAGTGCTTCCATTTCCTAAAAAGGAAGAATTCAATAGAAATTGTGAATAATATAATATTGCACTACATTTAACCGGATGTTTTGTGGTGATTACAACGTTTTCACTTATCTAATTTAATTACGTACATATTAACGTAATTTCGTTTCTTATTCTCTCACGTAAGTGAGAACACTCCCACTCTAAGTATACAATACTTATCTATTATTTATTCTTATCTAGTGATACATGATAATAATTATTCTAACCTTAACCTTATTTGTTGTATCCTAGACTTTGTCGCAATGTGAGATTTTCTTTCATCACTTGATTTAGCAATGTATTTTGAGTTTTATTCTTTTCCTTGAGCAGTTCCACTTGCTCATTTTTGATGTTTACCTTGCTCTCCAGGTATTTCATACGTTTTCGGGCCAGTCCATGCATGTACCCTCGAGTGGTGGCAGCGGCTTCCTCCTTGGCCAGTTTTGCTTTTGTCGCTTCCTGTTTTCTGGATAAATTCTCGAACCTCAATTCTAATTCGACGATCTCTTCTCGCTTGTCCTGAATTTCTTGTCCTAGGACCCATTCTCTCTCTTTTTGTACGATTTCTCCTTCCTGGATTTTTCGTTTTAATAGCAGAATCTCGTCCTTTCCCCGGTTGAACTGGCTGAGTGCAATTTCTCTCGACCTCCTTAATATGGTATTGTTCAATTGGACCGTACCCAATTCACTGAGTAAGTCTGTTTTCTGTCGACGTAGACGATGGTAGGCCAGAATTGATCGCTCGTACAGTGCCTTATAGGCCCGGGCTGGATCTTGATCAACCGCTCTCTGTCGGGCTTCGGTCAGGTATAAAAATTGATCCTCCTCCGCCGTCATGGGGTCCCTGTCCTCGAAGTCGGGGTTGATTTCGATTTCGTGTTCAACCCGAATGTTTTCTTCAGTTGGAGAGATTATGCATTTATCGATCACGCTTTTTATTATTTTTCCAGATTGCGGCATCCAGTACTTGTTTCTAAGGTGAGCTGCTACCGTCTGCTTTCCAGCATGTGCTAGTTGATAATGAGTGTACAGGATCATTGCTTTCATTAACGGATGATTTCCTGAAATGATGATTGGGTTCCTTGCCTCTACAGATAATTCTTCAGCTTGCTGGAGTCTTCCACCCACACGAAAAATGCCCTGACGATCTCGATACATTTTAAGGGCCTTAAACATGTCTCGTGAACTGTCCTGAAGGTGTTTGGGTGTTAAAGGTTGGGCAAAACCATATGTCCAGTGTTGGACTAACTTCGCTATTTCGTTTTCTGCCCCGAGTAGTTCCTTAGGCGAAATCAACTCGTTCGCTTGGCTCTTGAATGTTTTATTGCGCTGCATCCTTAAAATTAGGGCCATGACTCGCACAGCACGTGGCCAAATTGACATATTACTGAATCGTTCCAGAACATAATCGCTTGTGATGGGGGGTAATCGTTTCTTTGCGAGTAGGATGGTTGGCGTTGGTTTGGCTTCGCTCTTCACCTGGTCTTCTATCTTCGACGAAGGGTGAAATTCGGGAATCTGGTAGTCTCGTGTTAGTATAAATGAAGGTCCGTTCCACCAGATGGCGTGATGCTGTAGATCCTGAGGCTCTAAACCTCTCGAGGCGCAGTCTGCCGGATTATCTTCGGATCGTATGTGATGCCATTGATTAGCTTGTGATAATTCTTGAATTTGATTTACTCGATTGGCGACGTAAATCTTCCACCGTTTCGGTGGGGAGTTAATCCAATGTAAAGTAATACTCGAGTCGGACCAGTAATGTATGCTGGAATATTGGATGTTCCAAGCGGTTTTAACATGATCCATTAATTGTGCTAATAATACTGCAGCTTGCAGTTCCAATCGTGGAATTGTCAATGTTTTGAGGGGAGCCACTCGAGTTTTGCTGAGGATCAATCGACAAAGGATTGCCTGTGACTCATCTGTCGGTCGTTTTCTTAGATACACACAAGCTGCGTAAGCCTTTTCGCTGGCATCGCAAAAGCCGTGCAACTCCCAGATTCCGGAAGTCACCTCGTAACCCAGCGTTCGCGGAATCTGAATTGTTTCAACAGCAGATAAGTTCATGGCGAAAGTTCTCCATATGGTGATCAGAGGTTCCGGCAGTGGGTCGTCCCAACCTACTGTCTTCTCCAGCCATATAGTTTTACATCTTTGCCTTGATGATTACTGGTGCCAGTAATCCCAATGGGTCGAAAACCTTGGCGATTTCTGATAAAATGACTCGTTTAGATAGTTGACTGTCGGACATTTTGATTGATGGAAGATCCACTGAAAATCTGAACGTGTCATGGAAGGGGTGCCATGCCAGGCCTAGAGAACGAATCGATGGAGTTTCTTCTAATGGCAATGCTGCCTTAGTCTCACAAAATTCGTCCGGGATAGTCTCCAGCAATTTCCTAGAATTGCTACTCCATTTTCGGAGAGAAAATTGAGCGGATTCCATGATAGCGATTAATTCATCCTTCAGCTTGATTGCTTCTTCTTCGGATTCAACACTGTATAATAAATCGTCCATATAAAAGGCCTTCTTAAGTACCTTGGCTGCTAACGGATAACGTTGGCCTTCATCCTCTGCTAATTGTTGTAGGGTCCGGCAGGCCAAGTATGGAGAAGATGTAAAACCAAATGGACAACATTTTAGCCTATAATGTTGAATTGGTTCCTCTGGTGTCTTCCTCCACAAGATCCTAGCGAAATCTCGTTCCTCTGGAGCTATGGAGACATAGCGATACATTTGCCTGATGTCAGCATTAATCGCGAATAATGACAATCTAAAATTGAGAAGTTGATCCATGAGTTCCGGTTGGATGGTAGGTCCTGGTGCTAAGATTTCATTAAGGGAGACGCCGGAACTAGTTTTTGCAGAGGCATCGAAAACAATCCGCATTTTCGTCGTTGTACTGGTGGGCTTGAAGACCGCATGATGTGGTATATAGTAGACCAATTCATTAGAGATTTCATCACGTGGAACTAGTTCCATTTGATCGTTGTCCAAATAATCTTGAAGTTGAGAGTTATAATCCTTGGCATGCTCCAGATTTTTTTGTAATTGACGTTCAGTCGAGTACCAGCGACGAAAAGCCGCAGAGATGGAGTTACCTAATACCGTAGCGGGCTTTGTGAAGGGCAATGATACCTGATACTGCCCGGTAGGTAATCGTTTGGTATGTTTAACATAATGGTCTTCGGCAAATTGTTCTTCCGGTGTGAATAGCTTGGTTGTTGGAAGTTCTTCCAAAGTCCAAAATTTTTCCATGGTGAATGGTTCGTGTGGAATTTTTACTCCGTATGGATGAGAGTCCCTCTTCTTCCGGTTATCAGCACCATGTTGCTCTGCCAATCGATCTGCTACTGCGCTACAGCATGGTGTAGAAGGCATTTTATGAGCGACTCGTGTCGGTTGAGGATTGATTCGACCGGAGATGATATAACCCAGACTGGTATTAATGGCACCTGCCGTTTTGTTGAACCCTTTGATCACACGGGCCTTCATGATGTCATTAAGCACGATAGTACCCAGCAGTACATCGATTTGTCCTAGTTTGTTAAATTTAGGGTCGGCCAGAGGAATATCTTTGATGTGTTCCCATTTTGATATGTCGAATGGCTGAGTAGGCAATTTAGATGTGATTTCAGGTATGATATAGGCCATTACATCAAATCGGCGGTGTGGTGGAATCTTAGAAATCACTTGGAAATGAGTTCTTCCTATTGCCTTCGTGGCGCAACCGCCGATTCCTGTAAATTCTTGCGGAGTTTTAATGACTGGAAGTCGTAACTTTTCTGCCATTGCTGAGGTAATGAACGAGTCTTGGGCTCCACAGTCAATTAAACATCGTCCGTCACTTGTCCGTCCTTGGAAGTGCAGTTCCACAGCTGCTGTGGGTAATAAGCCTCTCGTAATCGTGTGCTGATGTGCATGGTGCAGTACAGGGTAGTTCTGGGACGTCGTCATCTGTCGTTTTTCTTGTTCCTGTTTGTCCATATGCAAAAGGGAGTGATGTCTATTGTGACACGTACTGCACGTGTATTGGCTCTGGCATTGGCGCGTGTGCTCACCCATGCAGTTAAAACAACGATTGTTGTGCTTGACCCATTCCCTCCGTTGTGGTACATTCATTTGTAGAAAATAGGGACACTTGAAAATCCAATGAGATGTGTCCTTACATACAGGGCAAGGATTATTCTTCTTTTTGGTAGGGGGTGGCTTACGATTAGCTGATTGATTGGGCCGATCTGCTGATGGCGATCGACCTTGTTGTCGATTGTGCTTGGCATTAAAATGCACAGTTCGTTTACCCCTGGAAGTCGACCTTTTTCGTCCAGTCGTTTTTGTTTTAGTTTTGGATTTTGACGCCGTTTTCACTGATCGTGTTGGACCTGATGCGTCGGATTCGGAGGCATAATCCGTTTCTTCACCTGATGTAGCGATCATGACCCGTCGTCCTGACCTTGAGTCTCTGCCGAATTTTGATTCCTTTCGATGACGTTCGTCCCTCGGAGCAGACGGGGTATGTTGTTTATAGTTGTGAACCCAGCCCATTTTCTTGGATTCTTTTTCCAAAAAGTCCAGACATGTCTCTAATGACGGAATGTCTTGGTTGGGCAATGTGTTTTCAAATTCATTGATGGTGTGTTTATCTAGTTTGTGGAATATAAACTGTAATATGACGACATCTAGATCAGAGACCGTTCCCTTAGGCACGGCCTTGAGTTGGAACAAAAAGGTGCGGACAGTATTGACCAGTTTCCGAAGTCCATGTTGCGATGGAGCCATAAGAGCCGGCATATCCAAAAATGGTTTTAGGGCCGCGCCGGCAGCTTGCTTAGGATTATTGAAGGTATTCTTCAGCCTGTTCCAGGATATGGTCCAATTGGCATCACTTATCGCCAAATCATTCATATCTTCTTTGGCGTATCCTTCCTTAATAGCATCCTTCAGAAGACGCATTTTCTCCGAATTGGAAAATGTTTTATTGTTGATAACCAGTGCTGTGAAGTCAGCTTCAAACGTTTGCCAATCTGTGAGCAAACCGGAGAATTTCGGAAGTCCCATCTTGGGGGTGCTTATTTTCGAAGTGGCTGTGGTCGCTGCTGGAGCTAGTGCAGTGACAATGGCTGTCAAATCCCCTCGGGCCTTAAGATAAGCCGTTTCCAATTGCTGTTGTAAAGCCTTTGCATCGTTGCGGGGGTTATAAGATGCAGCACCGGATGCACCGGCTACTATTTTGTCTTCATAGTGTTTGTAGCACCCGATTTTACATTCATCGATGATCGTCCGGGTGTTCCGGAGGTCATCTAATAAGATGACTGCATCGACATGGGTTAATAAGGTTGTCCCTGCCGTATGAGCGTCGATGCGACGTTGGAAATCTGTAACAGTATCCCTGATAGGTGGAGATGGCGGTTTTGTCTGAGTGGCTGTTGTAGCTGTATCGTCTTCTAGATTTTCTAACTCTTCTTCTGATTCGCTCAGAAATTCAGTCTCACTTTCGCCCTCTTGAGTTGTATTCGCTTCGGTGTCTCCGAATAACCTTCGAAACCCTCTAGTCCAATTAAAGGGGTTAAAATAAGAGCCTTGGTTTTGGGGAATAACCGGTGTCTCTTGATTGGCTGTGTCAGTATTTTGGTTATTGGTATCAGTTTCTCCTTGTGGTGACGGAGTTCGGTATTTTGTTGATGAACCTGGTTCTTGCTTTGTTTCTGTCTCCTTTTTCGGTGAGGGCGTACTCAAGGACCGTGCAGATGAACCTTGTTGGCGTTGAGCAGCTCTAGCTCTTTGTTGGGCTTGCTTATAGGGGTCTTGGGTCCAGTCAACTTCTGGGGTGGTCTCAGTGCGTCCCTGCTGTCTTGTGCGACGCCTATCTCGTCCTTCACTCTGTGAACGACGTCCTTCGTTGTCGCTCATTTACCGTATGCATTTAATATGAATTTACGAAATTGGCTTTAAACTAAGGGAATGATTTTATTTTAAGTTATAGTCTCAGATTTCTCTTGCTTGACTTATCAAGTTAGACCACCTAATAAGAAGAAATCGTCCCTCGCAGGAGACTGTTTTGTTTGAAGGAGATACTTTTCCCTAATAGTAGTGGAAAAGGCCCTGCCAATTTACGCAAGTGTTTGCCAAAAATATAGTGAAAAATAGGAGACGAACCTGGTCAATCCAAACGGAGTACCAATCGAGCAGTTTGTCGAGAGAATAAAGTTGAACAGAGAAGAACCCGAGCTTTGTTGTAGCACGAAAGTTGGAGTCTGCTCTGAGCCCCTGGCACAGTGCTGGTGGTCGAACTTTATTTTTCCGAGACGGTGGAAAGTCGTAGTGTTGATGTAGCACGTGGCTGGTGCTGGTGCTGAAACGTATCACCGGTACACAGGAAAACAGCTAAGTTGTGATGTGATAAAAGGCACTTTGCGGTCCCACGTTCGAACTGTTGATGTATGGACGAGAACTGGTCCAAGCCGTGGTGATATGAATTGTGTATTATATAATGCTAAAGTTCAATGTTGCACAGGCGAACACAATCTTGCATAGCCTTGTAAGGCCGTAAAAAATGTTCAAAACAAATGTAGTATGTGAGTGTAAATGTTAACCCGTCCGTTGTTGCAACGGAAGTCGGATAACCAGTATCTGAAGTTCATTCGAAGTATTGCACTAAGAATAATAGGAAGTATAAAAGTAAATTGCTTACTGGAGCAGTTTTTGCACTGCTGGTAGTGGGTCAGTATTGCACTGAGTCAGCGTTGCACTAATTTTATAACCAATAATTCGTCAATTATTAGTTAAAAGTGGTGAGATTTTGGTGTAATTTTGCACAAATCTTTGCACTTTGTGAAAAAACACTATTCCGCCGTGCTAGGACGACTGGGAAAATTGATATCAATTTTAGACTCGATTCTCGGTGAGCCAAATAATTCAATATGCAATTTCGAAATGCAAGAAATGAATATAATAAAGAGCAGAGTTTTTGTGTACTCTTAAAATGAACAGTGTTTTTATTATTCAGTTGGAAACATATTTATACAATACATTTGACCTATTTAATTTCAAACAATCATTTTCCAAACGTTTCTAATTAATCATATCCTTATTTCATTAGTGATTCCTCATAATTATTTATTAGTACTTTTACTACGTACTTCTACGTACTTACATTAAACAGTGCTTCCATTTCCTAAAAAGGAAGAATTCAATAGAAATTGTGAATAATATAATATTGCACTACATTTAACCGGATGTTTTGTGGTGATTACAACGTTTTCACTTATCTAATTTAATTACGTACATATTAACGTAATTTCGTTTCTTATTCTCTCACGTAAGTGAGAACACCATGGATGGAAATGTTGGTTTGATTGTAGAAAGAAATTCTCCCATCGAATTGCACCAAAGGTTATGACGTTGAAGTCGCAATTGTTAAACAGTAAGAAATTTCTAAAACATGATACTTCCAAATTATTCAAGAATTGAAACAATAAAAATATTCCGAAATGTCGAATCAAAATCATTTGAAGAACGGACGGTAAAAAACTTTAATCGTGGTCTGAAATTATTGAAATTTTTGAAAAAAGCAATGATTAGATAATAATAATCTTATTGTGAAAATCGAAGGAAATTATTTTTAAGTTTTCATTACTTACCGGAGAGATGTGGTAGTTGGCCAAACAAAAAACCAACACAGAAGCGATTTAAAATGCGGCAGCAGCAGGTAAATCACTTACGTGTAATTCAACCTGAAATGGAACACAACTTAATTTTGTGAATCACATAATAAATGAAGAAAATCGCTTTTTTCAACCTTCCCTTTTTCTTTAATTTACTACAATATAATTTATATCACTGGCAACATCCTTGACTTGTCGTTTCCGCATTTTAGGGTTTCAAATCAATTTTGTTGTTTATTGTAGTTTTAAAATATCGTCCCTTAAGGATAGAATAAGCCTGTATCCACTTTCAGATTGGTACAGGAATAAGCCTATATCCATTTTTTGTTTGGCACAGGAAAGAGCCAAAATCCATTTTTTGTTTGGTACAGGAATAAGCCTAAATCCACTTTTCGTTTGGTGCAGGAAATAGCCTCTACCCTCTTACAGCCTTACGTAAAGTTGTCGGGGCACAGTAAGAATAAACAAGTTGACGAAATGAAGTATTTATTATTTTTATGTTGATACATGAAATACATCATGCTATAATGTACATAAGCATTATAAAATTTTAGCTAATTACACAATAAGACAAAAACAAAACTTTTAACGACTCAAATTCGGATTTTGATATTGGATAAAACTAAACTGGCTGGAAGGAAGATTGAAAGTTCAATATTTCCGCCGTTCATATTAACCATGTATCAATACGCCCCTATAAGCTGCAGGAGGGTAGAGGCTATTTCCTGAACCAAACGAAAAGTGGATTTAGGCTTATTCCTGTACCAAACAAAAAATGGATTTTGGCGTTTTCCTGTGCCAAACAAAAAATGGATATAGGCTTATTCCTGTACCAATCTGAAAGTGGATAGAGGCTTATTCTATCCTTAAGGGACGATATGATTACTTGTTGTATATTGTCCTTTTTCGGATTCTTATCGAAATTCTTAAATGAATTTAATAGAATCATTTTGGAGAATCCTCTACCATTGTTGATATTTGAGAAATAAATACCCACCTTAGTGCTCACAGTTAGACGTCTTTAATATTGATTGACAATTTTTATTCGCTTTTTGGAACTGTTAATTTCAAAAGATATTAAGACCTACTTCAACCTTTACTACACGGATACAGAACCTTTCTTAAATACCAGTTAACCGAGCTTCTTTGTGTAGAATACTTTTAAACGGAAGCAAACATTATATCCGGGCGCCTAGATGTTTTCAGGAATTCCCAGGTTTTCTGACGGGTCATAAAGCAATGGGCTATTCAGTTAGGTTTAGGTATACAGACGACTACTTTAAGTAAATAGTACTTGTTTGCTAAGTAAAGAGTACAAGCTTCTATTCGAAGTTGTTTTGCGAGTGAAGCCACACTGATATACCATAAAATCTGTAATAAACGTCCCCGGAGTTTACCATTCGC
The DNA here is from genome assembly GCA_020055645.1 of Tomocerus qinae. Lineage (NCBI taxonomy): Eukaryota > Metazoa > Arthropoda > Collembola > Entomobryomorpha > Tomoceridae > Tomocerus > Tomocerus qinae. The sequence continues at coordinate 48,804,557 of CM034546.1, read as the reverse complement.
ACGATACAATCTAACCCCGCGTTTAGGGTTTTGACAATATTTTGAAGATGTTTTTATAATTTGAAATAATTACCCACTGACGAGAACAGTTATTTTGGATGGAAATGCTAATTTTTAGAAATAAAGTGCATTGACCACCATTAAGTTCCACTAAGGGTTTTACTATTCATACATGTACCAATACAGGTATTTGAGATCAGGACATGAAAACCCTAAAAACCCTGGTTTTTGGGTGGATTTCTGGGTACCATTCGTTCGGAGTCATCAATAATAGTTTTATCAGTTGTGTGCTGCCAACTTAAACCCGTCACACTCAGAAAGAAGGCTAGACTTCCTGTCTTTTGTAGTAGGAAATAAGCTGGTCGATGGAGATATCTACAGAATAATATATTAATAAAACCTACTTGTTTGTCGTTATGTATTTCAAACCTTTAATACAGTTTCACATCATAAACATGTATATAAGATTACTCCAAGTGAGAGATTATAGGTATGTACTATTGCGTGTGGAAATATACCTATCAAACCTGAGTTTAGAAGGAATATATTATTATGAATTTTATAAATGTATTTATATTAGCAAATGTATAGAATACTACTCTGGTTTCAGAAAATACATGATTGGAAATTAACATATAAACAATATATATATAATATTAGCACAATTATCTAGAATATTTTCATAATGTAATGTACTACTTTGAAGCTTACTTTGAATTTTGACCGAATAAAATGTGCCGCAAAATATAAAATAAATAAATCACTACCACAACAAATAAGTTTCCTAGCTTGTCAAGTTTTGTCTAAACCTAAACTACACCTATTTTAGCTTTTTTAGTACTTTTTCGTTACGCTGAATAGCGTTATTTGGTTAAGAATGACTATTTATAAGTTTTTGAGGAATATCTTTTTATCCTAAAGTGAAGTTAAACAATGCATGTAATCCAGAGTAATGAAATGAGGTGATGGATCCAGGCTCCAGAGATAAGTGATATTTTCAATAATAAATTCCTGACAGAGATCCTGACTTATCGGGGAAGTCAAAACCAAAAGTCAAGATCTTCAGGCAAAAATAGTTTATAACTCTACAAAGCAGAACCTGTAGGAATTACCTGAAGTTTTCATTCTGCAGAAATCCCTTTCCACGCTGGGTGACTGTGCTGTAGAGTGCAAGTCTCGAATTTTGGGTGTCAATGATCGTAACAATATAGAATTTTATAGCAACATTAAAACCACGACTATAAAATCAAAGACACAAAATTCTATGCAAAATAGCACAAAATAAATATCATGTTTTATTTAATCTAATTAAAATATATTACATATCGTCTGCTTTATATTACAAAGTAACAAACCATTTTATCATGGCTGCGACAAGGTAACAAAACCACTGTATCAAGAGATGTGGTTTGTTACCTTGTCTCTGCCATGATAAAATGGTTTGTTACTTTGTAGCAGTATTGATAAAATGGCTTGTTACATTGTAATATTAAGCAGACGATATATTATAATGAATTTCGGTTTTAACTGAATTTCTTTTGTCTTTTTACTTGCCTCCAATATAAAACGCTAAAGAATAGATTTAACCTGTTTATCTCAAATTGAACAACGAATATATTTTATCATTTAAGTCTTGGATTCCTATTGTATGATTTTACCCATATTCCTATCGCTTGTCATCTGCCTATTGATTTCAGTTTTCATTATGCCATAAAATTAAAGCGTGTGTATGGCATTACAAATAAATGTAGTATAGTTTTCCGTTTGCTTTCCATTTGAATACCTTATTGGCCATATTTCAGGAAAGGAATCGAAGTGATTGTGACATACCGCTATTTCTCAACAAAATGACTCTTATAAACTGTATTAAATATAGCAAAACATCTCGGTAAATTATTATCTAAAAGCATTTTCTTGTGTTTGTGTTTATTTGAGTGGTAAGAAATTCAAAGAAATAGCTTTGCGTATCCAATGTCAGAAGTCTGACAACGTGACCAGCGGTGATTTCTTAGTTTCTGAGCTCAGTAGTATGGCAGACGACTTTAGGACTCTGGCTCGAATAATTTTAAATATCTCTTCCCCTATTCCATTTTTAATTTGTTTATTCTGATTCAATAGATATGAGATATCAGTTTTTATATTGTAAAGGCAAGAAAACATTTCACGTGGCAAACATTGAGACCAACTATTCGAAGTGGAACATCCTTTTAGCAACAAATTTAATTTACTTTGAAGCCTAATCTACTCAGACATGTATAGCTTAATATTTAAATAGCCTAAACCTATTTATTATGTACTTTATAGTAAAATAAAAGTTGATATGTATAAGAACAAAATATTGTGGAGAGGTATACATTTTTTGATTGGTTTATGTACGAGCAAAGAACCAGGGTTTTCAGTGTAAAGGGTTTTTAATGAAATTATATAGACCTTAATATAATCCTATCACTACTGTATATACCTTATAAGAAAACTACAGATGACGATAACAGACGTGTTATCATGTAATTACGATGTCCATACAAACAAAAATCAAACCATTTTTTAGTGTTGAAATCGATTTAAATGTGAGTATTGAGTGCATTTACTGTTATACTTATTGATAACAACTAAACGGAAAAACGGAAAAAAGTTATAATCCTTTGCTGCTTGAACTAAGTTTGAAATGCCCATGTTTATGAGGAGCTTTAATTGCGAACTAGTGCGTTATTAATTATTGTACTACATATTCATTAAAAATGGGCACAGTTATTATTTAGTTACTTACAATGGATCATATCGTCTGCTTAATATTACAAGGTAACAAGCCATTTTATCATGGCTGCGACAAGGTAACAAACCACTGTATCAAGAGGTGTGGTTTGTTACCTTGTCGCAGTCATGATAAAATGGCTTGTTACTTTGTAGCAGTCATGATAAAATGGCTTGTTACCTTGTAATATTAAGCAGACGATATGTTGCATTACAATGGACCTCCCACGTTGATTTGCTCGCCTCGAAGTTTGCGCTAAAGTTAAGCCTTTGTATTGCCATTGTCTTTCGAATACAAAGAGAGGACTGTGGCAGCGGAACGATATTTATTCAACATTATACTAATCTTAACAACGATTAAAATTTACATGACGCTATAATATTTACCATCAGGCATTTATTTCAAGTAAAATCATAGACTAAATTTTGTTTCCATTTGGTGATTATTTTTTTTTACATTTTTGAACATTGTAATCATAATCATAAGAAAATTAGCATGATTTGCCTATCTAGATAGAATTGTAGTGCAAGCCCAAAAATGCAAATAAACCCTGGATTTATCAATAGAAGCGTGTCGAGTTATTTGCCCAAACATCGCAACCCAAAAAATCCGACCCACAAACCCTGTTCCAGAGAGACTTAGCCCATCGTACAAAGCATTTCAAATTATCAGTAAAATATTATAATATTTGTTATCCGAGTAGTTTATAAGAATATAGAGCCAGATCGATTTTAACTAAATAATTCATAGCGCCACGTACGGTTGGATCCTAAGTAAGATTTGTATTTAATGTTGTTGGTATAATGTGGCCCACAGTAGGTTGACTTCAGTACTATATTAGTTTTATTATTTTTGTGTGTTTAAAATAGCAATATAAAGTTCGCTGGTACTTACACTTACAATTGTTAAGATACATAGTATAAAAGCCGATGTCAGTTGACAGTCATGCAGCACTCTTATATTCAAAGTAAACTTTGTGTGTGGTTTTGCTTTTTGTCTCCTTAAAACAATTACCTAGGGCTTATAGTTGTTATTTGGTTATTGTTACTATAGAGGAAAATAATATTTCAAAATTGTTGACCTCTACAAGATGTCAGACGTCAAATTTTATTTTTCGTCAAAATATGCTTATGTAAGGTGTCGTTTGTCAGCTAAAGTTATAGTAAAGACTAAATAAGTAACTATTTTGGCAACCTAGGGCTCCATACAGAGGTCAAAGGTCATAACTACAAAAATGGAAATGTCTGATGCACAAGCTATACGGCGGTAGTGCATCTGGCATTTTAGTACTTACTAGCCATATAACCCATTTTTAACATAGGCTTGTGTCTGCTTCAGTGCCTACATAATACATGGCAAAGTTTATTTTGCCTTCCTGCTAATTTGTTATAGTCCATATCCATATTAGTTGGCTTCTCTGTCAACATAATTTATGAATCAGGGCAGGGCCGCAGCGAGGGGGGGGGGGGGAGCACCGGGGCCCGTGCCCAAATCGCTAAAAAAATGTCTCGGTGCCCCTCCTGAAATATTTCTCTCGCTGCGGCTCTAATAAGTGAAACTTGAAATGTTTTAAAGCCCAAAAAGTTCCTTTTGGAAAACAAAGTGTTAAAGTGCTAGTGACAAAAGTACTATTCGCATTCACAAGTCACATTGTGGGTAAGTATTAAGAGAAAGTTCTATGATTTTTATTATGATATTTGACAATTATTCATCTCATCTTTTTCACTTCGATGTACTAAATGTTCTTATCCTCACCTTTCTATTAGCAATAGACATATCATTACGATGTAATACGTCAATTGCATTAGATTGCATTAGATGTCATAAGTGTTTAATTGGCAGGAAGGCAAAATAAACTTTGCCATGTATTATGTAGGCACTGAAGCAGACACAAGCCTATGTTAAAAATGGGTTATATGGCTAGTAAGTACTAAAATGCCAGATGCACTACCGCAGTATAGCTTGTGCATCAGACATTTCCATTTTTATAGTTATGACCTTTGACCTCTGTATGGAGCCCTAGGTTGCCAAAATAGTAACTTATTTAGTCTTACTATAACTTTAGCTGGCAAACGACACCTTACATAAGCATATTTTGACGAAAAATAAAATTTGACCTCTGACATCTTGTAGAGGTCAACAATTTTGAAATATTTTTTTCCTCTATAAACCATAACTTTATTAGGGCTTTATTTTTAATCGGGCAGAATTTTGATGAAACAATTCCGTATATGAAAAACTGCCTATTTCGAAATTTTTTTCGTAATTTTGAAAGGGAAGAAATTCGAATTTTTCACAAATTCGAAAAACACCCCGAGATACCGCGATTGTTGACTTCTGTTCCAAGTTTCATCCAAATCAGACCGGTAGTTTCGGAGCTATTTCATATTCCGATTTTTTGGTGTTATTTCACATAGGCCCTGAAATACTGAAAAATGAATTTTTTTCACCAAAGATGTCAGTTAACAATAAAAAAGTGCACAGAAAAACAGAACTAAAAATGTCCACTGAAGACCTACTTTTTTTAATTTTCCTATTTCAAATAATTTCTGTCTACTGCATGTACATTCCGTATGTAATAAGCATTGGAACAATTCAAAATCAATGTGACACCATTTTTGACTACACAATGTGTTACACACTAAATACAGTAACAAATCCCTGAAAAGTTCTGTGAAAATCGTCCAATCAATTGAGAGAATTTTCAATCAAATCTTATACACAAAGACAAAACTGTAATTGCTTAGTAGGTTTGGGCATCTTGCTGAAACCTCATCGAATCATTAAAGTCACGAAGTCACGCATCCTATCAAAAGTTCTCAATCGCCCCCATCGTTAAGCCAACCCAGAACAGTGACAGAAGTCCAATCTTATTCCTCTGTCGTGTGTCTAGACTCAGAAAGAATACAGATTGTGGTACAATACAAATTTCATATTGTAACTCAAGAACAAATACAAGATTGACATAGGAAATTCCTACTCGATATTTTCAAATACTCTATTCTTATGTTACCAATACAGAACATTATCATAATGGTCAAATATCGAAATAGCTTTAGAAGAAACTCACAAAACATTCCTTACTACTGTAAAATTCGATAAATGTTGACACATTAAAGGAAATATAAATGCGTCATTCTATAAGCGGATGAAATTTACATTAAAAAGGCGGTATCTACTTGGATTGAAGCAGTTTATGTATACGCCTAATTTAATGGACTTCCTATAGTTGAGACTGATTTCATCATTTTAATTCTCCTATTAGTATACCTTTTGACTTTAATATAACTATAACAGAACTAATGAAATGGACTTTGATATTCGGATAAATTCCGTTTATGATTACAAAAATTCCTATAAATGTGACTTTTCCCTTAAGTTTTATCAATTCCAGTGATCTGTGCGTTCTTAGAAGAGACAATGTACTGGTCGCTTGTGCTTCGTTGGAAAAGTTGTCATCAATATGTGAAGTGAACAATTTTAATTACTAAACTCTCTACTTCACAATGGTTAAAAGTATCTCTAAGGAAATATTTTCTTGGTATATTAAATGGGGTAATATCTGGGGAGCTGTACCATTTCATTGTATTTCAAATTGTCCGGAATTATATTTTGAACGGTCTACTAACAAATGGGTTTTGACAAAGTGGTATCTTTTTGTTCTATATTCTTACATTTTTTTGGCTTATCAACTAGCCAGGGCCATTGACGAGACATTACATGGTAATACTATATCTGCATGTTTGAGTTACATATATACCACGGCAATTACAATTATATGTACAATAATCAACGTGATAATATTCAAATCTGAAGTAATGGTTAATAGTTTTAGTACAATGGTTACAACATATACATCATGGCGCAGTAAGTACATCTTCAAATTGATATAATTCAAACAAAATATACATATACTAGTTGAATCCCAGCACACAAAGTGTGCTACAAAATGTTGAAATCAGTAAATTTCTAGCGACTGCGCATTGGCCCGAATTTCATAGACCCTTGATTGGACTCAGTACTGATAGTCTAGTCCTTGCTCATTAATTACAAAATACTACCCTTACTCATTAATTACAAAATATTACCCTTACTCATTAATTACAAAATATTACGGACATAGATACAAACATTTATTCAAGAATAATGAAAGAATCTCATACGCATGCCCCACTTTATCTTTATGTAGAGTAAAGATTAGCTTTTGGAAATACTATTTATCAATTTCAAATATTTTCATTTTAGGAAAGTATTTCAAAAGAGAATACCGAAATAGAATTGAATTAGTGGATGTCCTTCTCCTCATTGGATTGTTACCTGCTTTTACATATCCATTAGTCTTTGGAGGTGGAATATTCATTATTCCTTTTGATCCCATTTTTATGACTTCCTTGCTGGATCGCAACAATATCAATTACATCTATTTCGTATTATTAACATCATTTCACGTTTGGTATTCATTCTGTGCATTTTCACTGGCCATGTTTCTTATTGCTTCTGGGCTTTTGGTCTGTTCGACGTTCAAGACATTCTTTGAAGAACTGAGGTAATTTTAAATTTTTCATAATAAAAACGTCAAACCATATAAACTATAAAATTAAATAATTAGATATAACTCATTTTTTCTCTAATATAAACTCCAAGTATGCGCATAAATAATTCCTGAGGTATCTATGTCGAATAGATGTAAGTTGTTGGTAAACATCCCATCCTCTCCAAAAGATGGGACATCCAACCCCTTCCCATGCAGCCCATCACCAAAATCTAAATAAACTAAACCAACCCATATTCAGCCCTGGAAATTTAAATTTTTTCTATGCCTGACGGTAGGATGCCCTTTATATCCTCTTCTGGGTACGTCCTTGGCCACAATATCCAATACGTATGACTACTCTAGATGCATACCTTTCAAAATTTTGTCACATATGCTGGGGGCAACTAATTAATTCATGAAACTAATAAAATTCATCATTTTCCTTCGAGTATCAAAAATGAATATTACATGACGCCGAATACTACAAGGTACACTTATGAAGACTTAGTATATTAAATCATACGTCAGCGGGGGGCCCACCAAACAACTGGATTGGGCCCGTCCGGGCGATCTGGCCTCGCGAAAAAAATCCATCACTGTACTGAAAGTGATATTTTTTGATGTTGACGTATAGTTAACAAAAGAAAATCCATCATAATAATGTTTATGCCCTGTAGTATGTAGTATAAAATGAATATAACATATAACCTGTCATAATATGTAAATGTTTAGTAGTTTAACTGTAAAATACATTCATTTACTACTTGAGTTGTTCTGAAATTTTGCAGTTTTGACAGAAGAAATTACAAAACTGTGAAAGATTTTCGAGACATGTCAACATTAACAAGGATCTACAGATTATCTCAAATAATATGATGGGAATAGCGATGGGAACAGTATATTCAATGTTATGTTCTTCGTTCTCAATTTTGTAGTAAAAAGGTCATTATACCTCTCTAACTATCTGCTCATTCTACACCATTCTCAATTGGAAACACTCACATTCTTAATTTTATTAATGTGGTCATTATTGGCTCCTGCTCTTTGGTTGGTAACTCTGTTCTCGGCTTCTTTGCCATTTGAATCGTCTTATTCCTGTATAGATTCGTGGTCTCATTCTTCGAAACCTCAAGATTCCAAATTAAAAACAAGACTATTTCGAAAATTTGTGAAATCTTGTGCTACTTGTCAATTAACAGTTGGTCGATTTTCTGTTATCAGAAGGAAAAAAATAATTACGTTTATATATTCAATTAGTTTAGGAACAATGGAATGTATTTTAACATTTGGTTAGCCTTATGCCAATTAAATGTCTAAATATATTTTATGCCGTGTATTACTGAAAACTGTCACAGCGTGGTTTATTATATCATTCAGAATAATAAGTTATAATTAAGTATTTGAACCGAACACATTGTTAGTTAACTATTCAAAATTTAATTTTGATATTTATAATGTTTAATAATATGTATGAGTAGAGAATACTGATATGCAGGAGGCCACATGGCCACTCTTAATCCGAAAATAGATAAATCTTCTGAAGAACATAACATAGAAAATTGTCTTTCTGTTTGGAGATGATGCATATTGGGTAATGATAATATTGTATATATTTGATGCGCTCACCTTTGTTAAATTTTATATGCAAATAAGTTATTTACAAGAAACCTCGCCCTTTCCAGCTACAGAACCTTCTCGATAAACTCATGATTTCCAGTGGGAAATGAAAGATCAAGCTCCTTAAAGATAAAAAATTGTTTGTTATAATAGGTCCAGTGCAATAGTGTATTTTCTGAAACCTGTACTTCATACATTTATTAAAGTCATAATAATATAACTTTATTTTTAGTGGATAAGTGTACTTCCACCCGCATTAATATATGTACATATTATTTTTTGCATTGGTATTCGCAGTTTGTAAGGTTTAAGGGAGAATCCTTCGTCCCATTCCCCAGATAGCCTTACAATACTCAATGCTGTAAGTTACCGAAGTAACTTACCATGCCCGGATCGACGAGTAGACGATGCACAATGTTGCGTCTGGTCCTCGACGCGATACCCGGGTAATCACTCGGTGATTAGAATGAATGATTGTGTGTGTGAACTAATTATGTAATGTATACTTGTTGAATGGATGATGAATAAATGTGAGTGTGTGATGAGTGGTTGCAGGAATGAATGATATATTTATTAGGCTGGTGGAGGACAATATCTCCAGTCCAAGCCAAGAATCAGAATGAGCGGCCAGGCCGCAATACAATATAATATAGTTGTGTTGGGAAGGTAGGACGGCGTACGGCGTGCATGCCTTAACAATGGCGGACCTTTAGGCGCACAGCTTTGAGCTGCCGTACTCCTCCCTCCAATTATCCCTCCCCAAAGATCCTCCCGACAGAGAAGAGTGGAGTAGGTGGGAGAGAAAGAACAAGCGAAAGGGATGATTGGTAGTAGTTAATTTTGATTTGATTAATTTTTACATTGAAATATATGAAAAAAAATTAATTGCTAGAACTATTTACAACGAAGGTCAATCCTTTGCGCTCGTAATGAGCTTTTGCTCGCGCTAGGGATCTAGCAGGTGCTTTAGTTCCACGACAACGTTTAAAAGTAGGAACCGGCAAACCTTTGGAAATGGCAAATTGTCGTTTGGCTTTTTGATTAGCGCGAATGCGCTTCTTCTTATTTGCCCGAGCTACCCGTTTACAATCAAGACACGTATTATCCAAAATTTTTGTATGGTAAATATATTTACAATGAGTATTAGATTTGGCTTGTGAATGAGAGTAAACTGCAGTCTGAGTTGGAGGTTTGTGAGGCGGTGAACGTTGTGGTGCAGGAGTTTTCTTGCCCTGATCCCGAGTCGACATCGGGAAAGTTGTCAAGCAGGGCGAAGTCTTCGGGATGTCGTCTTCAGACCACGATCTCGAGTCGGCATCGAGAGTGTTGTCAAGCGTGGTAGGGTACGAGAATTCCCAAGTATCGTCATCGTTGTGGTAAGTAGAATGCAGTTCAACAGGAACATACTCGATGGAATGAGGAGTTAGGTCGTCATCATCGTCGTAGGAGAAAGAGTGATGAGCGTTTCGAGTAATCTCTGCTACTAAAGCTTCCAGTTGGAAAGAAGGCCAAGATGCTGCTTTTGGTACAATGGCCAAGATGTCTGATGAGGATTTCGCTTCGGAGGCAATGATGGTACATATTTGGACATCGGTGAGTACATTCCGGATTGGAAAGTCCAGTTTCTTTGCCAGGGTGTCAGGGAATAAGTAAATTGACATGAATACGTCAAAATTGTCATGAGTAAGGATGTGTCGGTATTTTATGTCAACGGAAGGAATAGCTTTGTTGAAACGACTTAGGTGATGGACTTTAGGATATTTATAGACAGCTAATGTAGAGTCAATTGAGGTTACAAATTTAATTTGAGAAAAGTCGAATTGAATAGTCATAGCGTAAATGTTCATGTCGTTGAAAACGGCAAGTAAAAATTGTGTGTCTCGTCGGGCATAGGTAAGGAGATGATTCCTAATAGGGCGAATACGCCAGTCTTGAGTCTGCCCGGATTTATCCAGGGTGACGCCACACCGCAGATGTGACACCATATCCTTTAAACTGACTTTGGATCGGTTAAAAAGGATGTCGTAATATTCTTGTGAATCAATAACTCCTACCGAAAAGATACGAAAGTCTCGCTGTAAAGCGAATAAGTCCGATTTTGCATCGTGAAAAATTTTGACAATTTTAGGAGATTGAAAAATTTCGGAAAGATATTCATTAATTTTGTCATATAAGGCTAGCGTGTCTATAATAAAGTCATAAGTGTTAGTTGATATTTGTATCAAGCAGGTTAAGTCAAGATAGCTATCGTCGTGATTTCCTTCCCTGTCAACAGCAATCAAATCCGCTTTAGAAATGATTGCCGTTGCTTTAGTTAACTGTTCAACTGTTTCCACCAACATAAATGTAGGATTGGGGGAGATAGAGAACGGTTCAAATACAGACATAGGAGGTGTCCAAGTAGTGATATCGTCATAGTTAGGATTTACGACGAATGGAAAAGATTTATTTACAGTCAGCCTTGCGGCAAGTAGGTTTAAGTCTTTGTCTTGAGGTCTGATATTTACACGTGGACCTCTGTTCTAAAAGTACAAGTTAGTTTTCAGTCTTTTGTTTGAAACCTCAAATTGAGCCATTCTGGATTTTTCCTAAGAACGGCCTTGAACTGAGTAAAGTTAGACTGGTGATGTACTCCTTCTAGAAATATATATAATTATTTAAGAATTTGTATTGTATATATATACTTATATATTAATTTGTGATAATAATAGTAATATAAACTAATGATATATAATAGCTAATGGAGTATTCTAATACATTGCATCAGTATTTACTGAGCACATGGTTATTGGATCGTAAGTTACGGAGCACGTGGTCGTTGGGTCGTAATTTACGGAGTATGTAATAATTGGATCGTAATTTACGGAGCACGTGGTCTTTGGGTCGTAATTTACGGAATACGTGGAAATTGGATCGTAACTTACGGAGCACGTGGTCGTTGGGTCGTAAATTACGGAATACGTGGAAATTGGATCGTAACTTACGGAGCACGTGGTCTTTTGGTCGTAATTTACGGAATACGTGGAAATTGGATCGTAACTTACGGAGCACGTGGTGGTTGGGTCGTAAATTACGGACTATATAATAATTGGATCGTAATTTACGGAGCACGTGGTTGTTGGGTCGTAAATTACGTAGTACGTGAGAATTGGATCGTAATTTACGGAGCACGTGGTCTTTGGGTCGTAAATTACGTAGTACGTGATAATTGGTTCGTAATTTACGGAGCACGTGGTCTTTGGGTCGTAATGTACGGAGCACATGGTCTTTAGATCGTACGGACCACTGAAGTAACCGAATAAGTACTATGTGTTTTCTGCTCATACAAGTACCTATTACAACAATTATATATAGACAAGTATAACCAAAAAATAATATACAACCAACTAAAAATATTCTAAGGAATTATATTAGCGTTCTGAACCGTTTTATTAGATTTTTTAGGTCTAATACCTCCCAGAACGCGATAGTCAACCCGGGACTTTGCTCTGAGTTGACGCGCGACTGGGATTTCGGGTTTTTTCCCTAACTGAGATTCAGCCAGAGAAACTGGTAACGTTTTAGTATATTTAACCCTATCGACATATGGTTTTAAATCAGCCACATGTCTCTTAACATTAATTTTGTTAGACTTAGGTATATCTACTGTGTACGTAAGTGGAGAAATTATTTTATTTATCGTAAATGGACCAATCCACTTAGGCAACAGTTTAGCGGCAATATTTTTATCACTATGTGATACCTGATTGTTCCTAATCAAAACTTTATCACCTATTTTAAACTGTACATCTCTATGAGTTTTATCATAACGAATTTTATTATTTACATGAGCATTAATTATGTTATTCCTGACCCAATTAATTATTTGAAGCAAGGAATCTGGAACGCCAGAGAGTTCCTTTATCAATTGGTCGTCAGTCAGAGTGGAATTAACATCAAAAAGAGTTCTATCAATAGGTAATTGAATTTCTCTACATAGATTCAGCAAAGATGGTGTAACCTGGGTAGTTTTATTGACCATTGTACGCAATGCTAATGCAAATTTTTGGATGTGTTCATCCCAATTACCATGTTTACTGCCTACATAACAAGAAATAATTCGTTTTAAATCTTTATTTGTTCGTTCAGCCAGATTAGGCTGAGGGTGATATGAACTAGTACAACTATGTTTCACACCCCATTCATTACATAATTTTTGGATAGTTTTATTGACAAAGTGAGATCCATTATCAGTAATCAAGACTTTAGGACTACCGAATCTACAAAATATATCATCTTCAAGAAAATCTCTAACTCGTTTTGCTGTTGCGGATGGCATCGGCTTGAGCTCAACCCATCGACTTAATTCATCTATAACAACTAGCAAGAATCTATTTCTACGGCCGCCACAACTGATTGGAAGTGGGCCTATAAAATCTATAAACAGTTTTTCAAAAATAAACTTGGCTGGTTCAACCGATCCAAGTAACCCTCGAGGTTTTAAAGTTTCATATTTATGTTTTTGACATATGTCGCAAGATTTGACATAGTCTGCAATATCTTTATTCATGTTATTCCAAAAGAATCTAACTTTTATTCTATTTTTTGTTTTCTCGGAAGAAAAATGACCGCCTTCAGGTGCGTCATGAAATATTTTCAACAATTCTTCCCTTAACATTCCTTCTGGTATATAGGGTACAACATTATCCTGACACATTGGCTGCAGTTCCAAATTTTTGTGTGGTTGTTGCCCTGCGCGCAAATTATCCTTGCTAGTCACTATGGGAGCTGAGTCCAAGGATGTAATATTTCCGGATTGATTAATATTATTATTAGCCTTACTACGCCCAGTCAAGGGTTTAACACGTCTGTGTAGTAAACTATTTTTCATGATATAATTATTTTTGAGTTTATCCCATGCATTGGATGAAACTGAATTATTTAATGCTTCAATTATATTTTTGACTTCCCTGTCATTTTGCTGAGCGAGACGAAGTCTATCTAAAAACGTAGGAACATAAGAAAGAAATAGAGTTGGAGTGTACATGATATCCCTAGCTCCGATAAGGTGATCAGGCTCATCCTTGCAAGGTGATACTGGCGCTCGTGACAAAGCGTCTGCAACTACATTGTCTTTTCCTTTGACATGCTTCATTTCACAACCCCACTCTTCTATTTCCTGTGCCCATCTAGTCAATTTTTTACTACTATTCCTTTTTGAATTTAAATAGGTTAATGCTTTACTATCAGTTAAAACAGTGAATTTTTCACCCCATAAATATGCGCTAAATTTATTTACTGCCCAGAGAATAGCTAGAAGTTCCCTTTCGCAAGCAGATAGGTTTCTCTCCTGAGGAGATAGTATTGAATTCTTCTTCTTGTTTTATGGAAATAAATGAATGAAGAGTAAAACGGCACTAACTCAAGATCCAATTTACTTTATTATGAAAGCGACTAGTTTCATAAAAACATCCTCAGGCTTTCTGTAATTACAAAGTAAAGTAACTATAAAAATGTACTTTAAAATTACATTACTTTTTTATATACATTGACAAGCATTTATAAGCATATTATATTATTTTATTTTATTTTACCACTGATGAAACAATTAAACAATACCTTAAAAACAGGAGTAAACAATTTTTGAAATGCCAATTAGAAATCCAATATTTAATAATTTATAGGTGTAAATATAACCACATGTTGACAGCTAATTAGAAATGAAATGAGTGCTGATACATTTTGAAATATCCTTCTTAGTTGCTTATTATGTACATGATATAGAATTCAGACATATGTTTATGTTACTACTATCGCAAGCTCGTTGTCGAGAATGAGAAAGTGTATATAATATCATATAGCCCCACCTAATTATTCGCATACATCATTTCACATAGGATTCAATACATTTTGTCTTTTTGAAAGATATACATAAATCTATGTCAGATATAGCCAGTTTATACTTTTTCTTCTTTACATTTTAGCATTTCTCTAAGTAAAGCAGTCTTAACAATATTACTATAGTTTCTAATACAGTTATAGAAAGGAAATACAATGTATGTTTTATTGTTAGTTTTTTCCATGGAAGTTTTAGTTGCATTATACATATCTAATATTTCGGGGTTGTTATAATTTAAAGTACGTAAAAGCAGACTCTTTTTCGGTATTAGTAGACTTTCCCTAGTTACATTTGTCAATTTATTAATTGTGTCAATAATTAAATTTTCAGGGTAACATCTGTGTTGGAATTTTTTGAAAAGTTCACTTAATTCAGAAATTCTATCATCTCGATTTGAACAAGTTTTTATTACTCTAATTCCTTGTGAATAAGGAATAGACGATTTTAAGTGTAATGGGTGATTAGAGTAAAAATGTAAATACTGATGTTTGTTCATCGGTTTTTGTATAATTTAGTGAGAATATTGTTATTTGAATCAAGTGAAATTTCTAAGTCTAAAAAATTGACAGAATGTTGACTGAATTCAAAAGTAAATTTTAAGTATTTATGCTTAAACATATTTTTTAAAAATTTGTCTACGTCATGAATTTCCGTACTATCTATAATTACGAAAATGTCATCTAGGAAGCGTTTTCTGAAAACAATTTCCTTGACATTTTCAAATACCGATTGCAATTCTTTATATACTGTAATATTTGCAATGCTGCATGAAGCAGCTCCTCCCATTTGAATACCCCTATGTTGGAAATAGTAATTGTTGTTGTATTTTACATGGCTATAATCAAGACTTAAATCTAATAGCATCCTTAACTGCTCATTGGTAATGGTAAAAGGTAAAGTTACATTGTGTTTGTGAAGATTAAAGAAGTCAATACATTTGTTTTTACATTCATTAATTATCAAATTAGTATATAAACTCTCAATGTCAATCGTAATTAATGTATATTTTTGCTTAGGATTTAAATGAACATTATTTAGTAAAATTAACAAATGGTTCGTATCAAGTAAAACATCTGAAACAAAAGTCATTACAGGCTGTAAAAAAGAGTCTAATAATTGACTAAATGGCTTATTATATGTTTTAATTGTGCTAGATATTGGTCTTAATGAAGGAAATACCAGGTATTTTTTATGTATTTTTGGGAATTTCTAAATTTTGCACAAATTGAACAAGGACGGCGGCAATGCCAATATCTGATGCGTCTGTTCGTACAAAAATAGGCAAATTATAATCTAATCCATGCAACGTAACATCATCACACATAGCTTTTTTCATTATATTGAAGGAGTATTCCTGTAATTGAGTCCAGACGAATGGAACTCCTTTTTTAAGTAACTTATACATAGGTTCAAACTTGTCTGCAAATTTCTCTATGAAAGAAGAGTACCAAACACATAAACCATGAAATCTAAGAATATCCTTTTTGTTAGTAGGACATGGAAAATCCACGATAGCACGGACTTTCTCAGGTTCTTTCTTTAGACCATCTTGGGAGATGATGTGTCCGAGAAAGGATAGTTCGCGCTTACAAAATTGAGATTTTTCTTTGTTAATTGTTAAACCAGCTTGTTTCAATCTGTTGAAAACAGAGTCTAAATGAAGTAAGTGTTCAGCTAAAGATTTCGAATACACGATAATATCGTCCATAAATACAAATGCGAATTTGTCAATGCAATCTGCTAAAACTCGATTCATTAAAGTTACAAATGTGGCTGGGGCATTCTTCAAACCAAACGGCATCACTAAGAATTCGTATAGCTGGCCACACGCGTGAAATGCGGTTTTAGGAATGCTATCTTTATGTAATCTGATTTGCCAAAACCCAGATTGTATTATGGTCCCAAGCAATCTTTTTTTCTATTCAATTGGAAGAACAATGAATCATATGGTACTACACAAAAGGCTTGCTTCGACCAGAACTCGAAGCCGAGAACTGTACTATGAGACTACCACACTGCGGGTACGATTTCATACGCGAAGCCCACTACTATTTGCCGACTGATGAATAGTATGTACTTATAGCCGAATGTGATGACTGTATACTGTACTCGTAAATTTTTAAATTTAATCGTAAATTTTGGAATTTACTCGGTCTAACGTCAATGTCTTAACGACAGCTGTTTACAAAAATTAGATTTTAGTGTCATCAAATACAGAAAAAAATTCTCTACATTAAAAAAAATCGAAATTTTTAAACCACTTTTAGTATTTTTAATTTATAAAACAAAGTAAAGCATTCCAGATGAGAATTCATTATTGCTTTACTATGTTGTTGATGAGTACGTATGCTTAATAATATGAATGGTTAAAATGAGCGACGCGCCTTGTATTAGCTTTTTTCCGCGTTAGAGGTTAATGTCGTAAGGATTTTTACGTCAGATCGCGAAACATATGGTCATTGAGCTCAATCTGTAATCAAGTAAGTAGCATTCATCGGTCGGCAAATCGTAACGTGCTTCGGATATGAAATCGTACCCGCAGAGTTGTAGTGTAGTTGGACCTCACACGTTGTTTTTATCGGCTTCGAGTTCTGGTCGAAGCAAGCCTTTTGTGTAGTACCATATGATTCATTGTTCTTCCAATTGAATAGAAAAAAAGATTGCTTGGGACCATAATAAATCTACTACACTGTACCAACCCCCTGTTGGCAGTAAACGTAGAATATGGTTAGCGTTATGCATCGGATTTGCGTTCTTCGTTGCAATTGCATTAATACCTTTATAATTAATAGTCATACGCCATTTATTTGGATCTTTTTTCCTACGCAAAACTATATTGGTAGCATAGGGAGATCTGCTGGGACGGATTAATTTCATTCTTAACAACTCATCGATTTGTTTTTTAATTTCTGCAGCATTTGCAGGTGTAACTGGCCAAGGTTTAGAATACACCACTTGTTCGCAACCTTCAATTTTGTGATATGCCCAACTGGTAATCCCAAATTCACCATTTGGTCTTACTACAGTTGGGTATCTACTAAATAATGAAGTTAATTTACTTTCTATCGAATCATTATCAAATTCAAATGTAGGCCTATCAAGGACAGAAAAATTTACCGTATTGTCCGGTTTGAGAGGATATGTGATTTGAGGAGAATCATCGAACCAAAATATATTACGTTTTTGATTAGGTATTATCCCTAAACTTTTAATGAGATCATTTCCAATGAAACAAGGAAATGCTAACTTATTTGCTATTTTAAATTTATGTACAACCCTTTTATAACCCATTTGGAATTCTATTTCAACTGTTCCAATGGTTTGCATCTGTTTATTATTAGCAACAGTACAATTATCTAACTTATAATCTATTTGTTTTCCTATAAGCTTAGCCCATGATTTTTCTACAATAGAATTAGAACAACCAGAATCAATTAAGGCTGTAAATCTTTTAGTTTTAGATAATATAGTAACTAGAGGTAAATTATTTTCATGAAGATTTGTGTCTAAGACTGGGAGTAGGAAGGACCTGGTTGATTTCCCCCACTCCCTGCAAAGTTTAAATTGGCATACTGAATAGCAGGCTGAGCCAGCTCAGGAAATCCCGGAGGAGCCCGATTAGGCTGTTGAGAATTATCTTCCTCAACATAATTGTCATCAGCTTGCTCTTCTGACTGAATTGCCATAGCAACAGGTCTGCGACAATTCCGTGTATTATGTCCATAAGTTCTATGAATTTCGCAATATTCTTGTGTGTGATCAATTTGAGCATAATTAGTGCGTGGAGGAGTTTGGCCTCGACCACGAAAGTTACCACGAGGAGGAATTCCTCTGTGGACATTATTATGTCCTCTGGTGGGTTGTCCTCTAGTCATGACGTTGCCTGGTCTAGAGTTACCACGAAAGTTCTGTGAATTGTCAGCATTATTTTGATTTTGATTATTGTTCTGATTTGTTGGTCTATTCGGATTTTGACCTTGTGGCGGAGTAAAATTTCTATTGAAGTTACCCTGACCACGAAAGTTAAATCGTTGGCCCCGGAAATTACCACGAGCGTGAAACTGTTGGTTGCCCTGAGGTTTGGCATCAACATTAGAAGTTCTCGTTTTGTTTTGTAATTGCCTTCTTTCTCTTTCATTAAGAGGAGGAAGTTTTGAAGAAGATCCATTTTTACTGTCTCTCTCACGCAGATCGCGTAGAGCATTGGCAGAAGCAGCAATAAGTTGTTCTGCTGTGTCAATGACAGAATTGGCAATTACTAACTTTAAGTCAGGATGTAATGCATTTTTGGCCCTACGAACTGAAACTGCTTCAGCCTCGTTTGGATTAACCTGTTTAGCTAATCGGACCATTTCATAGACGAATTGTTCCACTGGCTCTGAATCTCGTTGCCTACGTTCGCGTAAAATTATTGCGCGGTTCTCTGAAGTGTTCCAGTCATCGTACTTAGCTATGAATCTTTGCTTAAAAATGTCCCATGTAAGTTCGTCATCACGAATGTTCTCGAACCAAAGCTTCTGTTCATAAGACAGAATAGTGGGCAACATTTCTACAAAGACTCCAGGACGAAAGTTCATTGCCGTGAAGTATCGTTCAATGTCAGTTAAATATGTATTAGCTGTATGTTCATCAGGTTTATACTTAGGTATAGGAACATTAGCTTTGGCATGGGGTACTATAACGTTGGCCTGTGCTGCATTAACTTGTTGAGCTGCCCAACCGTTAATAGCCCTTATCTGTTCTTCAGTAAGGTTAACCATATTAGCTAACTCTACAGGTACTTCCCTTTGTGGAATATTCATGATTCTATGATTATCAATTTGATTTATGAAAACTAAATTATGTAAATCCTCAGGATTATTTGCAATATTCTCTGGAGGAATACGTTGATTAGGTATAATAAAATTCCAATTGTTGACGACTTCGTTGATTATTTCATCAACGTGGTTATCTATAACTTGCTGTTGAAATCGGATTTCCAAAAAATGTAAATCTAAATCGTTTTGAATAATATTATTATTATTCCTAAGAGCAGCCCGATCGTCGGAAATTAATCGGCGCCGTCTATTTTCTAGTCTATTAAGTCTTTCTCTAGCTTGTTCGTCAGCACGAGATGACATGTATAAAGATATTAGAAACAGAAATTTAGTTATCGTAACAACTAATGTCAATTAGGGATACAATGTCATCAGCATAAATGAAATTTTTGCTGAAATATTGAAATTGGTGTCTATCACCATATTCTAATAAAGACTTTGCAACTGAAATGTCTTTAAAGTATGACCTCTTATTGTTATAGCAGTGTTCAACAAATTTGGAGAACATGTAATCGAAAAAGGTCATTGGCTGAATAGAAGGAATGACTACAATGGTTCCAAATTTTAGAAAATATGGATGTAACAACGTATGTAAAGTAATACGTTGCATTTGAATAGATTACGTAAAGACTATAGTAGTTTTTTATGCTTGTGAATTTTCAGCAGATACCAACAAAGGAATGCTGTAAATATTGAAGTTGTGTTGAAGGCAATAATTCAAACAAGCCATAAAAGTAGGAAACTCATTATCATTATTGAAATGTCTATTATTAAACATTTGTTCTAATTGAGTTGACATAATATAGTCTAGGTAAGTCATAGGTAGTTCAATAGGTATGACAGCAATGAAACCATGTGTAAGAAAGAATGGAGTAGCTAACTGCTGAACTGTTATCTTGTACATGATAAAAAGTAAAGAAGAGAAATGTTAAACAGTAGGGAGTTACTTACTATGCTAAATACCAGATATCAAAGATTAATGCTAACTACCCCAGGTCAAACACCCTGAACCATCTTTTTTACTCCTAAAAAATGTACCACGCTGTTCTCTTTGTCTTAATTGATATTAGGGAGAATGCTATGCGGGAATTTCTATGTATTACTTCTTAAGATTAATTTAATTTTTATATTTATCATACCTGAATGATTGGTTAAGTTAAGTAGACCTTTTTTGCAAATATTTTCCGCGAGCGTTACTTGATTTTCTTTAGTATGAAGTAATAACTCCGGAAATTTGCTGAAAAAGAACTTATTTGCTAATCAATGTACGTCGATATTGGAGAAATCCTTAGTCTGCTTTTCGCAACAGGAAGGTGATTTCCCCGGAAATTTTGACGACAAAATAGGAATAATTTGTTACTAATCGGTGAAAGTAGCGATTAGGGCAATCCTTCATCTGCTTTCGGCAATGGAAGGACAATCCCCGGATACCGCGACGTCGAAGTAGCAACAGTAAAACTTAATTGATGACAAAAACAAACAATTAGTATCATAAATTATTAGTATATTATTAAGTGTTTGGAAATCAGGAAAAAAAAATTGCGAGAGTAACGGGCGTATTTTGTCAAAATATTGACTCGTTCTCTCTATATTTTGAATGAAAACCAAAACGAAATTATGATTAGATATTTTTTTATACATTAATTAATTTTAAGTACAAAGTATGAATAATAATATTTATATGATTATTGGTAGGTTTTGAGAATTACTTACTGACTAAATTTTGAATTACAACTTCAGTAAATAATATTTTAAATGAAATTTATCAAATTATAATTAAGTATTTATATTTTGATAAAAATTTGGGCAGAGTTGACTCGGCCCAGGACACGTAGTCCCGTTTTTATATTTTAATTGTGGAAATGAACACAAAAATAAACAAAAAATAGAAATGTGTATACGTATACTGTATACCTTAATTTTAGATTTAAATATTTAAATACTAAATATAAATTAATTTTTGAAAAAAAACCGAACCCGAACCGGAAAACCGCGGTGAGAGTCCGTCACGATTTCGCCACTTGTAAGGTTTAAGGGAGAATCCTTCGTCCCATTCCCCAGATAGCCTTACAATACTCAATGCTGTAAGTTACCGAAGTAACTTACCATGCCCGGATCGACGAGTAGACGATGCACAATGTTGCGTCTGGTCCTCGACGCGATACCCGGGTAATCACTCGGTGATTAGAATGAATGATTGTGTGTGTGAACTAATTATGTAATGTATACTTGTTGAATGGATGATGAATAAATGTGAGTGTGTGATGAGTGGTTGCAGGAATGAATGATATATTTATTAGGCTGGTGGAGGACAATATCTCCAGTCCAAGCCAAGAATCAGAATGAGCGGCCAGGCCGCAATACAATATAATATAGTTGTGTTGGGAAGGTAGGACGGCGTACGGCGTGCATGCCTTAACAATGGCGGACCTTTAGGCGCACAGCTTTGAGCTGCCGTACTCCTCCCTCCAAGTTATGTTATTCAGACCATTGAAACAGGAAAGAAATGGACCTATGTTCATCCTATGGATGGAGAATTTCAGTTTTCATTTAAGCTACAAAATTAAAGCGTGTATATGAAATAGAATATTTCAGCATATCAATACATATAAGTTTCGTTCGCTTCCCATTTGAATATCTTGTTGACTATATAGGAAATTAATGTGGCCGTGACATACCTTCCTTACCGCTATTTTGCAACGAAATGGCTCATATAAACGGTAGTAGTAAATGTAACAACAAAACGTTACGAGAAATGATTAACTAAAAGCATATTCTTGTGTTTGTCTTTATTTGAGTGTCTTTAAATAAGAAATCCTAAAGAAATAACTTTGCCGATTTACTGTCAGGAGCTTGAAAATGTGATTAATGTAGAGAAAAATGATTGAATTTTGTCTGTCGCCAATCCTTATCTTTGTATTTGTCTAGTCGTCCTTTTAAGTTTCTGAGCTTTCTGGGACGGCAAACGACTTTACTACTCTGATTCAAATCATTTTAAATATCAATGTTTCTGTTCCCCATATTTCATTTTTAATATGTTTATTCTGATTCTATAGATAACAGTATACTCGGTTTTTACGTTGTAAGGGCAAAAAGCCATGTCTAACATCGAGACCAACCATTCAAAGCGGAACATCCTTTTAGCAATAAATTTAATTTACCTTGATGTCAAATCTAGTCCATCAGACATGTACACCTATATCTACCTATATGCTTTACAATAAATTAAAATGGATATGTATAAGAACAGAATATTGTGGAGAGGTATACATTTTTTTTTTCGTTTAGATACGAATTTTCTTTGTTCTTCTAGGTAAGGTATCGAAAAACAATGGTTTTTGTGTTTTTTGGTTTTAAGAGTTAAAGGTTTTTAAATATAATATTTAGGCCTTAATGTAAATCTATATACTGTATAACGTAAAGGAAATCTACTGGCTAACAACGGTGTGACATGTGACGTAAAATAAACATTATTTATGTCCACAAAATCTGAAATCAAAGCATATAAATTTTAATTTTGAACATGTTTTAATTGTCAATATTGGATGAATACATTAGATTGCATTACATTATACTTAATTATTATTTGATAGCAAAAACAGAAAACCCATTATATAACATTTAAACCAAATTTGAAATTCCATTATCTATGTATAGAGCTTTAATTGTGGACCAGTAGTGCATTAATGTTTATGTAGCGGAATAATTATAGTATGGCTTACTACTTATTCGTACAACAATATAATAATCTTAACAACGATTTATATATACCTAGTAATGTAATAATATTCATCGTCAGACATTTACTACAAGTACAAATTTGTTTCCATCTGGTTATTCATATTTTGCTTAGAGTGCTGTAATAGTGTAATTCCTAAAAAACAGAGAGCCATATATTCCATAGCCCAAAGGACGAAACATTTCAAATTTTTAGTAAAAAATATAACCTTCATTCGAATAGCTTATAAGAATAGAGCCAGATAAATGTTAACTAAATAATTCATAACGCCACGTATAGGTTAGATTCTCAATCAGATTTGTATTTAATGTTGTCTGAATATAATGTCGCAGAGTAAGTTGACTACATTATAATGTATTACAGATATTACCATTAGTAATATTTGTGTGTATTAAATATCAGTATGAAATTCGCTAGTTTATACAATTGTACATAGTATAAAAGCTAATGTCAGTCAGTAGTCAGCAATCATGCGGTACTCTTATATTAAAAGTAAAATTTCTGTGTGCATTTGTTTTTCGTGTCTTCTATAATAACAATTATCTGTTTCCACACTAGTTTCTCGTTATTGTTACTCCACATTCCATAGGATTGGAAAAATTAAAAATCCAAGTGACACCATTTATTAATTACATACTATGCAAAATGCAACAATGAGTCTCCGAAAAGTGTGAATGATACTTTTTTATCTCATCCAATCTATTTGAGGAAGTTTGCATCAAACCTTATGCGAAGACAACGGTAAATTTTCAGTAGGACTTGTTGGTCGTTGTTGTTGAAACCTCATCGGATCAGTAAAGTTACGGAGCCGATTAAAAGTTTTCAATCTCCTACATTGTCAAGTCTACCCAAAACAGTGGCAGAAATCCAATCTTATTCCTAAGTCTTTTAGTCTCCGAATCCAGATTTTGGTACAACCTTTATAACTCTGTACGACCCTTAAATGCAAAATTCAAAGTTTCCTAATGGATATTATCAAACCCTCCAATATTTGTATTGAGAGAATGTGAACTAATTTCGCATTATCAATGGCCATCGCCCCATCAGTCAGATTTGACTAAATCTGCCAAAATCTGAAAGTCGCCACTACTATCTTTGTCTTTCTTGGAATTGACTACAATTGCCACTACTGCTATTACTACCTACCTATACAATCTTAACTTATCTACCTATGGTTATTGATGTCTAATTTCTTATGATGAACTCCTAAACTTACCTTTGAAACTTCACTTACATTCTTGACTCTGAGACCCTACTTACATCTCGACAGTGCTGTCCGCACCGAGAGATTTCTGGAAATACGCCCCTTTTTTCTACTAAAATTACATTTGTCTTTTAATTGCTAATTAATATTTGTTTAAGTAACTTGAACTAAAATTAACCTCTTCCATCAGACACTAAATTCAGTCACTATCCTAAAATAAAAATAAGCCCTACCTCTACATAATTAATATATTTATTCCCACTTTATACACTCAACAGACCCAGCAAATAATTTTATGTCTTCCGACAGTATATTGTCAATGCCGTACCTTTTCTTAACAATTGCGTTAGACTTTATGGCAATGGCTGTAGACGAATCTCACAATGTGTGATTAAAACATTCCTTAATGCAGAAAAATTCTCTAAATGTTGATATATTAAATGAAAAATATCAATATGCGTCATTCTATAAATTGATAAGCTATACAATGAAAAAGGCGGAATCTAAAGGGATTAAAGCAGTTTATGTATGTACGCCTAAGTTGATGGAATTCTTATAAAGCGGAGACTGATGCTATCAATTTTAATTCTCCATACCTTTTGAATTTTTTGATTTATTATAACACAACTCATGAGACTTTGATAATAGATTAAATTTCTTGGATAATTAAACTTGGTCCGTAAAAATTTGACTTTTCCCTTGAGTTTTATCAATTTCACTGATCTGTGTGTTCGTCGAAGAGACTTTTACTCGTCGTTTGCGCGCCGTAAGAACAGTTGCATTCGATATGTAAAGTGAATAACTCTTTGATAACAAAGTATTTTAGACTCCATTTTCAACAATTTTATTTTCTAAGCTCTGCACTTCACAATGGTTAAAGTTATTTCTAGAGAAATATTTTCATGGTATATTAAATGGGGAAACTTCTGGGGAGCCGTATCTTTTCATTGGGTTTCTGATTGTCCGGGAAGATATTTTGAATGGTCTTCTAACAAATGGGTTTTGACGAAGTGGTATCTTTTTGTTTTGTACGGTCACATCTTTTGGGTTTATCATCTATCCAGGGCCATTGATGAGACATTACATGGAAATACGCATGTTTGAGTTACATATATACTTTGATAATTACAATTGTATGTACAATTATCAACGTGACAATAATCAAAGCTGAAATAATAGTAAATAGTTGTAATATAATGGTTACAATATATGCAACTTGGCGCAGTAAGTACAATTCGTAAATTGATATATTCAACGAAAATATACATACATTATTAGATTTTGGAAACACTAGAAATGAATTTCAAATGATTTCATTTTAGAAAAATATTTCAAAAGAAAATACCGGAACAGAATTGAATTAATGGACGTCATTCTCCTTCTCGGATTGTTGCCTACTTTGACATATCCATTAGTCTTCGGAGGTGGAATAATCATTCTTCCTTTCGAATCCATTTTCATGACTTCCTTGCTGGATCGCAACAACATCAATTACATCCATTTCGTAATATTGACATCATTTCACATTTGGTATTCATTCTGTGCATTTTCATTGGCCATGTTTCTTGTTGCCTCTGGGATTTTGGTCTGTTCGACGTTCAAAACATTCTTTGAAGAATTGAGGTAATTTTTTGCAATACACAAATTATATATTATTTATTAGCTACTTAACCCAATCGTTGTAACACAGTAAACAAAGGAATAAATTTGTGTTTGTGGTATTCGTGTATGCTATGCAGTGCATACAAATATGTATGCTTATGTTGATGAGCGAGCGGTCTAAAGGTACGATATGCTGTGTTTAATGAGGTATGAGCAGAGAGGTAAGCCATGCAGGAGCTATTGGAGCAGTTATGGTTTAGTCTTACTTTATTGATTAGAAGGAAGAGACTGGAATAACCTTCCAATTGTACATTACAGATAATCATTACATATTTACATAGATTTTAATGTCTGGTAAGCGACTAATTAGGAGATGGAGTCTTAGCTATCTCCACAGTGTTGATGGCCTCCCTCCTAATTCCTTATTTAATCACTTTCTCCCCGAAATTCTACGATTCCAGAGTTATGCCACGCCCACGCTTGTCGTTTATCGTGAAAAGACATTGCAGGAGCATTAAGGCCTGCAATACAATAGAAAAAGGGTAAATTGTTTCTACCGCTTTTGTTATCCTTGTTCGTTTGTTTACTCTGATATAACGAATGTGTTATATTGCAAGCTATAGACATAGAGGTGACTCATAGTGAGTAAAGTGACGGCCATAGGGGAGTACGGACCAATTGCAAGATACAAAATATGCATATCGTCCTTTAAAGAACCATTTAACCTATATCCACTAATTGTTTTGCAAACACCATATACATCTAGTGAATATATCGTCCCTTAAGGATCAAAAAAGCCTGTATCCACTTTCAGATTGGTGCCGCAATAAGCCTATATCCATTTTTAGTTTGGTGGACGAATAAGCCTATATCCATTTTTAGTTTGGTGGACGAATAAGCCTATATCCATTTTTAGTTTGGTGGACGAATAAGCCTAAATCCATTTTTTGTTTGGTGGACGAAAAAGCCTATATCCATTTTTAGTTTGGTGGACGAATAAGCCTATATCCATTTTTAGTTTGGTGGACGAATAAGCCTAAATCCATTTTTTGTTTGGTGGACGAATAAGCCTAAATACATTTTTTGTTTGGTGGACGAATAAGCCTAAATCCATTTTTTGTTTGGTGGACGAATAAGCCTAAATCCATTTTTTGTTTGGTGGACGAATAAGCCTATATCCATTTTTTGTTTGGTGGACGAATAAGCCTAAATCCATTTTTTGTTTGGTGGACGAATAAGCCTAAATCCATTTTTTGTTTGGTGGACGAATAAGCCTATATCCATTTTTTGTTTGGTGGACGAATAAGCCTATATCCATTTTTGTTTGGTGGACGAATAAACCTATATCCAATTTTCGTTTTAATTACAATTAAAATTCGTTAAAATTTTAATCATTATTTGAAGTCAATTTGAGGTACCAAGTTCTTACACACTGCTCCTCAATTATGCAATCCTTGTGAGGATGTTATTAATAATACTTAATATGAAGTAATAAGCAAAAGGAAATTTTTTTGCGCATCATCCGTCATGGGGCCTACCTTAATGCTGGGCACGTCTGGGCCATTTGCCCCCTATAAGCCGCCACTGAGAGAAGTGATTATATATGCTGTGTGATATAACATATTATCACATAACATAATATTATATATGTAGTAAATGCTGGGTATTTTCACTGTAAAATACATTAATTACTACTTGTGTTGTTCTTATATGTATTAATTGCAGTTTTGACAGAAGAAATTACAAAACTGTGAATGAGTTTCGAGACATGTTAACATTGAATAAGATCTACAGATTATCGCAGATAATTATACGCAATGGGAACCAAGCACGTATCCAGGAATTTGACCTAGGGGGGGCACACCAAAATATATTGGTGTAAAAATCGCATATTCGCGCGAAGCGCGAAAATTTTTTGGATTTTTAACCTTTTTTGACAAAAAAATCGCCTTTTTCTGGAAGCTTAGGGGGGCCCGTGCCCCCCCGGCCCCCCCTCTGGATACGTGCTTGATGGGAACAGTATATTCAATGTTATGTTCTTCGTCCTCAATTTTGTAATAAAAAGGTCATTATACCTCTCCAACTATCTGCTCATCCTACACCATTCTCAATTGGAAACAGTCACATTCTTGATTTTGTTAATGTGGTCATTATTGGCTCCTGCTCTTTGGTTGGTAACTCTGTTCGCCACTTCTTTGCCATTTGAATCGTCTGATTCATGTATAGAGTCGTGGTCATATTCTTCAAAATCTCAAGATTGCCAATTTGAGACAAACGTATTTCGGAAATTTGTGAAATCTTGCCCTACTTGTCCATTAACAATTGGACGATTTTCTGTTATAAGCAAGATGAAGCTAATTACGTTTATATACTCGATTAGTTTAGGGACAATGGAATGTGTCCTAACTTTTGGTTAACGTTTTGTTTTTAGTTTATGCTAATTAAAAAGAAATTATGTATTTGTATGGCACACATACCTTTTGTATGGGATAGCTAAAAATAGATAACGTTACTTTATATGACAGTTGATGAATGTGTATGGGACATTAATATGTATGGGAAGCCTCACTATCATCAGTGTCGCTGTTACTGTCCGTTTTGTATTCCAAACTTACAAAACTTGACCAGGCCATGGTACTTGTATTCACTGAGATGTAATTTGTAACGAAATAAAGCACAAGTTCAGAGGAGAGGAATCTTACTGACAACATACTAATAAGGAGATAACGTCAAACAAAGACTTTCCTTCACTTTTCCCACATACCTAACTTAATAATCAATTTTTAACCAACATTCATAAAATAGGTCACTAACACACACACCATACAAAGTCACACTATTTGTGAAAAAGTCCCCCATTCAAAACTCATCTATGCGCCATGCCAATTAATTAGCACTCCTAACTAAATACCTACCTATATTTTCCATGTCGTATATTATGTCACAGCGTGGTATGTTGATTATATAATTTAAAGGTAGTAAAACAATTATTTAATTTATTTAGCTTATGTACAATATAGGACAAATTCACCATATAAAATAATAAGACCTAACTAATTGTATTTTATGAATATGACATACAATGTTGTAAGAATTATTCCTGGATCCCGATGATCATGTCATACGTGTATAATAAATGTAAATAATGATTTCAGTGTATAAAATTTACCACATTTAAGGCTTTTTTACCATCACAGTTGTAAAAGTTCACTTGTAAAAGTGAAATAATAATATTGTTGTCTGTTTTTGCACAGATACATAGTGTGTTCACCGCCCATCAATGTTTGTAAAGCATGTACTTTCTACCTTATATCACCTCCTCCTAATGAAGCGAAACCTGAGGTTGAGGGTCCGAATGTGAAGTAGAAGAGTTATATTTCATTCTTAGTTTTATTTTGCTTTAAACTAATATAGCATACTAGTTAGTGAACCCAGCTAAGATGCGAATTTCAGTCGGCACCCATCATCACAGTAATAAAAACAATTCCAAAAAATCATCGGTATTTTCCTTAAGTTATTATGTTAAATCAGTACTTCTGTTATTTAATTTTTACCAAAAAGGTGGCAGTAAAAAGTAAGAACAGCTCTACTAAAAATGCTATAAATAAGTTTGTCGATATACCAATAGCATAACCAATTTGTATTACGTTTTAAAATGCTAATTAATAGATTACAATCATTACAAAATGTCCCCTTCAATCACCAATAGTCGATTTATGTAATTTCTATTACCGTAATAATCGAAATGATTCCGCGCGGAATTATTGTTTCAAGCACATAAAAAAATTCCTGAAAAGGCCAAAAATGTCGAAATAATTCCGCGGACGCGGAATTATTTCGATACGCGGAATTATTTTTCATTAAGTCAATATTCATTTTACTTTCAATGAATGGGATAAATAGTTTTATAAAAAATGTATTTAGAGGTCTTCGTCTGAAGACAGGGATACATTTATCGGATCGATTAAATCGAGGTCCATGTCTTCTTCGTCCGAAGGCAATAAAATATGGTCCTCATGGATTAGGTCTCATGGTCCTCTATTTGCATATCCTGCCGCTGTAGCATTTCTCGCCCTTCATTACAATCCTTGCCTGGTTTGATAGCCGTTATTAAATTGTCCTGGGTTCCATCCGTGGCATTTAGAATCTTTTTAGGTACAGGTACGCGGAATTATTTCGATACGCGGAACTATTACCATTTACAGCCAAAAAGGCGAAGTAAAATCGAAATAATTCCGCGTACGCGGAATTATTTCAGTACGCGGAATTATATCGATTATTATTATTATTAGTATCTTTTGATATTATAATAATTTATTAAACAACTCATTTTGGTGGTTGGAAGAAAAAGAGCATATTATGCATATTTTGCTTTTAAGGAACGTGCATGTATTACGTGTTGTAATGGTTATTTACGTGTAAGCTGTATTATGTTGTGTCCTGCAATAGTATGTACTCTAGTAGTCAAGTAGTAATAGCGCTAAGTCGAGTGTTTGAATATTGTAGCCAATGAGAGTGAGTGAGCTCAGCCGAATGAGTCTGTAGCTTTATAAAAGCAATGTAAATGTATGAAAGAGAACTTAGTCGCATTTAGTCGGACTCAGTCACTCAGTCGGACACGGAGTCAGCTGGACTCAGTCACGGATAGAGACTTACAGAGAACGAGTCTAAGGAAAAAGTCTAAATAAAGAGGGGCTCGTTGGCTGTTGACATGTAGTCCAAGAGTGGTCTGTCGTCATTATTTCGTCGGTCATGTCATTGTCATCCTGGCGCCTGGGCGACCTACCTATTGCTCATACTAACTGAACTAGCTACATTCATCCCCATAACCCCGTAGTGAGGAGCATTCATTACAGTGTGTATAGTTATTGGGGGGAGGAGGTACCCAAAAATGCTACAGTCTGATTGGAAAATTTGTTGTTTTATCTCTTCTGTGTTTATAATATAGGGATTAAGTAACTACATGAAGTAGTAATTACTCTTGTGTAGTAGGGACATGAAGATCATCTAAATGGCCCATAATGATATTATTTTTTTCATGTGTCATTTGAGTTCTTATTTGTAATCAGTTGTAGGAATAACGAAGAAGAACTGGGATTGACAAGAATTTCGCATTTTCTGAACGCTTATTTTTGCGGCTACATAAATACACAAACAAATTAATGTTATGCAAATATTATATATGATACATATACAATATCATTCTATAGCATTACATTGAAATTATTTACTATCCGTATATGGAAAAATAATTGACGCGTTCCACTATGTTTACATCGTCCTTTTTTCGTATACGATATAAATAACTCCATTTACTTATCAACTATATAGTTCATTGACTACTCGTCAGTTGAACTTTCGTTAGAAATAAGTTCAGATAAGAAACCAATGTCATATTTTGTTTTATGTACTTATTATGGCACATTACGTATACACAGCAGTGTACACTTCAAGTAAGTAGCATGTAAGTTGTTTTTAGTATGATCAGAGACACAGTGTTTTTATAAGTTATAATATAGCTTTCTGTTTTAAATGAGTATGAAACATTTGGATTTGGAAAAAGGAGTTATTCCTTGACTTAACTGTCTCCAGTATTCGCTGCATAATTCGCCAACATTAAACTTGATATAAATAGCTATTGTCCGTCGTCGTCTACAAACTAAGTAAGTTTTTAGAATTATTGATTAAGCGATTGTAGAATTATTATAGAATTTGTCATTTTACATAGCGTGGAATGAAAAGTGAAATTGTACAATATTATTAAATATTATTATTATATTATATTGATCGGAAAAACAAGTTGGGTGATTATTTTATTTTAATAAAACGGAGTTCGTTTTTGCTTTGATTTTAACGAAAAGGGGCTACTTTTTATTTCCTGATATCTACCCCGCAATTTTATAAATAAAGTCTAAAAATTGTTATTTCCTTTTCCGTGTGTTTATAGATTGTAACATTTCAAAACCCTTCAACCCAAAGATGAAAGCTAAAACAAAATTCGTCGCGTTTCTATTTTGCATAAGTGATTACCTACACAAGACTTCAGGCGTAACTCAAAGTGCTGCAAATGATAACTTTAGAAGCTGGTAAGTTGTCAAAATCGATAGTAACAATTTTTTCTTTCAAATGTTTGCATAGCAAAGGATACTAGTATTACTGTTTAGTTTCAAAATCATTAGGCATCAACTTTGGTTTTAATTCGACACACGCTTAATGTTAGCCCATAGCAATCGTGTACTTAATTGTTTCCTTTACTATGCAAATCAACAATCAATCTTATTAAGTTAGTCGCGTCATATTAATATCTTAATAAAATCTTCCTTTATAACCTGTACTCCAAAAACAACATTTCTGAAAAATGTTCATTACAAATGTATATGTTTAGTTTTGATATTTTATTTTGACAGTATAAATTCTTCTGTTTTGAGTTTGAAGAAAATTTTGTAAAATTAAATTTTCGTAACCTAAAACAATGAACTTATATGCCCAAGCACGTATCCATAAACTTTTCCTAGGGGTGAGCACCAAAATATATTGGTATCACTATACATATTCGCGCGAAGCAAAATGTTTTGGATCATCACCGTTTTAGACAAAGAAATTGTCTTTTTGAACTTAGGAGGGGCCTGGATTCGTGTTTGTGCATGCCATTTTAAATGTAAATAATTGATCCCATATTCCTTTTCCCAATTTTTCAGTGATCTACAAACTGAAAATTCGGAATTGAGAAACGCTGCAGCACATATTTTTCAAGCTATTTGTCGACTACAAAATCAAATGATTAAAATGGAAAACAGTTTTGTTGGGAAAATGGAAAATCTGAACGCACAGATCGAAGATATGAAGGCGGAAAATGCAAAGCTGAAAACTACGGTAGAATTGTAAACATTGACTTTGACTCATTGACTAACAATTTGTTGAAATTTTACAGTAATATTGTATTTATTATTACAGTTGGATGAATTGAAATCGCTTCCTAAATCCATTGAAAAACAATTGCAAAAATATGAAGCACCTGGCCAGCAACTAAATCAATCTGATAATTTGACAAATTCTTATCCTTTGCTATTTCAGGTTCTTCAATTTATTTTTTATAAAATTAAAAGTTTTAATTACGTTAACAATATATCTAATAGACATTAATGTTTTGGTTTTAATTTAGGTTGTTTCGAAAAAAATACAATTTACTGGTTAGATGAAATTAAACAATTAAATAGATACATGCGTGGCAATAATACTATAGATAATTTCAAACTAACTACAAATTGATATTAAATATTTTGGAATTATATCTTGTTGATACTAATTTGTAAAAATATTGGGTTTCAGCTGTAGCAGCATTAAAAGAAACTGTGTCATGCTATGAAATGAACCGAGAATTAGATATTTCACAAAATGGAGTCTATGAACTATATCCATTCCACGACAAAGAAAAATTTACAAGAAAATCGAAAAGTGCATTCTGTGATATGGAGACTGATGGTGGAGGCTGGACGATTTTTCAAAGACGAGGAATACCAAGCTACTTGACCGTAACTGATCGTTCTAACTTGTTCAACAAGACTTGGAACGAATATAAAAACGGATTTGGTGACCCGCATAATGATTATTGGTTGGGTGAGTTGTAAATACCAAAAATATCTATTTCAACATTTGACAATGATTCCGTAATTTGTTTTAGTCTCTAAGGTGATAAATGTCCTCAAATTTGGTGCCCGGGAACCTTCAATCTAATTTTATACATTATTTTATGTTAATATTTTCTGAAGGTAGTTTTAATTTTTATAGGTTTGGAGGCAATTCATCAATTGACTAAAGACTGCAATCACGAACTATTAATTACAGCAACGCATGTCAACGAAACATTTCATCAACTGCTTTATTCAACATTTAGGGTATCTTCGGAGGAAGACAAGTTTAAATTGACAGTTGGTGGCTACATTAAACAAAACTCCAGTTAGTCCCTTAATCATTGCATTACGGCCACACATAGGCCTAAGAATTTTATATAAGGGTGCACATTTTGAACAAAACTATTAGGTCTAAAAGTATTGTTCAAAAATTCCACTTTTTCTCGGAATTAAAGAGGACCTGCGCCTCCCTTACAAAACAATATATTGTTTATTAACTTTTTTACATTTATGGATCCAGATTTTAATAAGATAGTCCAATTGCCTTATAAACAAATTTATTTCAGCCGTGATGGACTATTTGACTTTCCACAACGAAGTAAACTTTTCTACAATCGATAGAGACAATGATAATTGGAAGGAGGGAGATTGTTCAAATCATTTCATCTCTAATGGGTTTTGGTTTAATTGGTGCTATAATGTAAGTCAGATTGCTTAAAATGGTTTCTAAATGATTATGATGACAGAAAATTTCAATATGTTGATTAACTAGATAATAAGCTGGACAGTAACTAGTCTCAGCAATTTAAAATCTTGTTAATAAGATCTATTGGCAAATAAATGACATCAAGTCATTTTTTAATTTGGAGTAATTAATGTTTTATGGATTTTTATAATAGGTCAATCTTAATGGAATTTACGCGCATATTGACAACCCTAATGACGAGACAATGACAACTGCATCCGTAATTGGAATGGTTATGTGGTACAAAGATACAAATTTGAAATTTAAGAGAACAGAGATGAAAATTCGACCGAAGTGTTGATTCCTTTGTTATGATGAACTTTAAACCTTTCGTTTCTGAAGCTGATACGTTATTTGAACAGCGTCAACGTGGAAAAAAATTACAAATGAAAATGTTTTGTAAATCAGAATATATGCTGCGGAATTCAAATAGCCAATTTCTATTTAACTATCAATCAAAAAATCTTTAAGCATTAGATTGAGGAACAATTCATACCAGCATTTGGTTATTACTTAGCTTTTAGTTATATTGAATATTGCTAGAATTTGCTACAACTAAATCTACCTGTACTTACTGTTTTGTCATTATGCTAGGTGTGCTTTAGTTTTATTACTGTTGTCACATATGTCAGTTAATTAGATGCTATTCAATTTGCCCCTAAAATAACTTAAAATGTCCCTAAATAATAATTACATGTAACAATAACATTGTAATTAATGTAAGGGTACTTATTAATAGTGAACAAATGGATGGATGTGTAAGCTTTTGTCATCAGGGTTTATTTCTTGTCTTTTTTTTCAAATCATTTCATATTTTATATGAGCATAGTTACCAAATTATAGGTGTGAATGACATTTCGTAGTTTCTGTAATTAGAATTTATCTTTATTGGGTGTCTGAAGATGTGTTTGAAGGGGATATAATGCAATCTCCTCATTTTGAAATTACCAAATAAAGTAATAAAACATTTCAAGGGCAAGTCATAAGCAAACAAACTATGAACTATATTATGTATTTAACAACAATAACTCTGCATTTACTGTACAAGTTGTAAAATCACGATATTTAAAGCTTAAAATGTTAAATGAACCCAAAAGACTATTGCAATTTGTTTTCTTTCTTCAGGATAACATTTGTACAATCAACGAGTGAGTAATAATTTAGTAAGCATAATATTAGATAATAATCATATTAATATATATGTTATAGTTTATGTTACAGTTTATGTTACATTTATTTGTTATAGCGTAAAATATATTACTTAGCAATGTTAGCAGACAGCATACTATTATAGTTATAAAGAGATATTAAATCTATGTCTGAAAAAGATAATAATGATAATTACTAATAATAATATAATGAACACTTATAGTGGTATTGGTAGTGAATTATTTCATTCTATAAAGTCTTCTTCCTCAACATGCACTGGCACTGGACGTGCATGGCTCAAAGGATGTGTGGCCATACCTTGTACTTCTTGAATGAGGGTCATGGTTCTGGCTCCTTGCTCGTCTATCTTCACATACAAATCTTTAATGTAGTCAACAACCTTCTTAAAGTTGTCATCTGTATGCATTTTAACTTGAACAGCGTAGTTTTCCACTTCTTCTGTTTTGGTGCCAAGTTGTCGAAGAAATGTATAAAGTTGTCTAGTAGCTTCTTTGTTGTCTTCGTTGGACAGACGAGTTTGTTGTTTTGCGTCGGAGTCAACTTGGGAAATTCTGTCATTCGTATTGTCCAAATCCTCAACAAATTTCTTTTGCGTAGCATAAACTTTATTGAAACTGGAATCGTATTTCTGGAACTGAGCGCGGAGCAGGAGATTTAATTTAGCATTCGAAACTATGTTGTCTGGAATTTGGTTTATTAACTGGGTATTAAACCGAGTGCGAGATGCTGAAATATCTGGAATTATGGACGATGAATGTGACAAGACATCGGTGAACACGTGGCGTTTTGATAAAGTTCGTCCAGAATTGATGGCCGATCCAGGTCTTAAAGGTTTAGGTTGAAACTTCGTCAATTTATCTGTATCGCCATCATCTTCAATATTTATTACTTCACTTGTAATTAAATCATCTCCATCTATGCCACCAGAAAGATCGTCGATTAGGTCGTCCTGGGAGGTTTCTTGTAAAGTAAATTCTTCTGATGTATTTTTAATGTCATCTTCTTTTGCAGAAGCAAACTAAAAAAGTTTATTGTATATTTTAAGAGGGTAAATTTTCTAATATTCAAAAAATTAACTAAGAAGGTTTTCCAAATAGCATTTTTTTAAATTTAATTTATTATTTATTATAAAATGCAATTACTTACGGGCTTGGCATTTGCTTGAAGTAGAAGAGATAGGACAATTGTAGTCAAGAAAATAATTTTAATTTCCATGATTTGATTTTCAAAAGTATCCAGTCAAGTTTATTAATAATATAAGATGTTCAAAGAAAGAAGTAATTTTTATTCTTGTGTTCCTGTTTCCTGTCTCGTTTTGCAAGTCTTTATACACAAAAATTATAAAGTATTGCAGTCTTTCCTACTTGCTACCGGATTTTAATTTCGTAGAAAATGATGTGAAGTAGTACAACGATTTACATTTAACCAGTTTTAACAAAATAGGAGTAATAACTAAGAAAATCAAATGACGTAATTAAACATATAGACAGTAAAGAGTATAACTAAGATCTCTGTTACATTTATTTATCAGGTACAAAGAAATGAAGTAACAGCCCATACAGCTTAAAGATGTACGTTGGTTCTCCCTACGCAAACTTCTACAGCTTACCAAGTTGCGTAATAAAAACTATGTTATAAATATTATACTGTCCAAAAATGAAGATCTATAATAGTAATAACATATATAGCAGTTGTTTAATAAACGAAAAGCGTATAATATTGTTATGTATGTAAGGCTTAAAGAGAAGATGTTGCGTCAAAACCTTCATGATATAATATGGTACGCTACCATCCACAAAAGAACGATTAATATTTATATGCATGAATGGACCTGCTATATCACATCAACATTCAGTGAATTAATCCATATTCTGCTTTATATTAAATTTTGCATACATATTATTCACCAAAATTAAGGATATTATAAATAAACATAAAACTGTAAGATATTTGTAATGCTTTAGCCTAATCATAAAATAGGTCAAATAATCATAGGTCATTCAATGTCAGTTGTTCGTTTCTATACTTAAGAATGAAATTTGTTAACAGATATGCGATACCACAGTAATACATCACACACGCATTAGAATCAAAATATTCCACATTCTGTCAATAATCCTATCATATAAAATGTCATAACAAAGATGATTGCTTGGGATTATCTAGGTATTATGCACGGAATACTTATTGCGTACTACTCGCTCCATTGGGAGTTATTATTCTCTAATTTAAAGTTGTGGTAGATTTTCTACAGCACAAAGCCGTTGGATTTTCATGAAGTTGTAAAATATTTAAATAGACTAGGCCGTTTAATCTATTTCAATGACAATTAGACTGTGTAAATAACTACGGGTACCACCTGGATGCTGGCAGGTATATTGGCATACAATTAAGTACGCTGCCTCCTTCATACGGTTATAATTTTATCTGCTGAGGGAATATTGGAGAAAATTCTGTTAAGCAAGAAATCATTTTATCATCAATACACTCAGAATTCTTTATGGTCGTTTATATAAAGGAATAATCAGTAATATACAAATAGTATATCGCAATCTTCTCATTCATCAGGAAGATGTAAGATGAATGAATGGCTTAGGATTACATAAAGTAATCCAACAATGTATGAAGCTCAACTGTCCAAAAATAGATATCAAAAGAGAACGACGTCAAACGTGTTTCATGCTACATTCCTTCCTAACAGTATACAGTAATTAAAGATATCAACTTACAGACAACTAAGAAATTACGCGGTAGGTCATGGCCATTTATTATGATTTGAGTTTCAAGAAATAAGTTATTTACTACGAAATGAATTGCGTACGCACAATGGAGAATGGAAGAAAATGGTATATAATGGTAAGCTGAATGGTACATGAATTTATTCCTTGAGGTGCCGACTATTGTCAATTAAATATTATCGTTATAAATATTTAAACATTAAGATGAACTTTACTTTTAAATCGCAAATCCTTCTGACTGTTTTATTGTTTGCAAATAGCAGTGCCCAGTCAGTAAAGGTAAGGACATAATATTTATTATTTTAAAGTAATACTAATTCATAGTATTATCTAAATTAAGTAATAGGTAACAACTCTCTCTTTCATAGTATAAACATGCTCTGTAAATGTTATTAGTGTTGTAGTTGGTCGAGACCAAGTCAAAAAAATTGAGTTTAAATAAAATACTGAATAGATATTGCATTATTTATTAAAATCTGAATTATATTAATTTAGATTGATGCAGACTTATTTCTTGAGGACGAAGAAGGGCCAGGTGCCAGTATAGGAAACGGTGAAGAATATGAGGATCTAAGCAGTACAGCAAGATCCACTTTGCTAGGTGTAACAGAACAACCTACGTTGGGATTAGGACGAGAATCCAGTAATCAATATAACCCAATATTTAGAGGATTAAATCTAAACAATTCCTACGAAGCAGAAATTCAAAAAATTACAGGTGACTGGCTTCGGTTATCAAGAACCAATTTTACTGAAGAAGAAAATGGAATTCGCAATGAAGAATCCACGACGGCGGCACCAATTGATATTTCAACTCCGGGATTTATAGATAGTGATGGTGGAAACGTTCATTTTGAACCTTTTCCTCACAAACACCATACACTGCCATCTCAACCTCCACAAAATTCATTCCGAAGTCAATCAGGACAAAATTCTTTCTCTCATCTTTGGCCTCAACCGTCGTTGACAATTCCAGATATTCCAGTTCAACAGCCACCTTTCAATTACCAATGGTTTAATCAAGACCCTAAGAATGTCATTGGGAATGGCAACTTAAATCTTCTACTCAGAGTCCAATGCCAGAAATATGACTCCAATTTTAATAAAGTAAATGCAAAGCTAAAGAAATCTAAAACAGATCTGGAGACTTCAAATAACAGAATTTCCCAAGTTGATTCAGATGCCAAAGAACGCACTCGATTGTCAAATGAGAACTTGAAGGAAGAATTTGCAAAAGTGATGACCCATATTAACCAACTCAATACCAAAATTGAAGAAGTTGATAAATACGCCCATGAATCTAAATACAATATAGACAGGGACTTGATCAAAGTTATTGGCCACATTAAACAATTGTACAATAAGATAAACGACCAGGAAGCCAGATTTATAAATCTTATCAGAACATTAAAGGATATGAGTACGAATCCATTGGGCAATGGACCTTCTGGACCGGCTTAGGATTATTGTCCTCTAAATTTACTCTCATATTTTATTGTAGTCAAATTTTGTATTTCGTCTTCGTATGATAATAATTTTTTTATTTATACTTGTAAGTACTTCTTTTTATTTATTTTACAATAATATTTTGTCATTATATTTATATCGAGAAAAAAGCAATTGGAATTAAGGGTTTAACGGACAACTTAATAGAAATTAAACCCCAATTGATTCATGTAGTTACTTTTAATTATTTCAATTCTTTTGTAACAATGTTTTAACGGAACGCTATGCAATAAATGGAACCGAAATTTTAGTATTTTACCCACTTTTTCAAAATTTTATCAAGGCAAAACGAACCATGAAGTCCAGTAATGTAAAATGAGAAAGAAATCTTGTTTAGCAATCTAAAAGGTAATGCTAGTAAGCCAATTAAGTGTACATATTTCCATTATAAAAATTAGCACTTAATTCTTAGCAATCCTTTCACACCGATTTCGTCTAATCTAAGCATCAATTTTGTTAATGTATATCATGATAATTGTAACTAAAGGTCCACTTTGGCTTTACCGGCGAAGTTACCATAAAATATAATAATAATGGTATTGGCAAATACGCATACAGATAATCGAACTTTCAGAACGGTAATTTACATTTACACTCCAAAATTCTTCCCAACATTTATAACGTGCGCTATAATTTAGAAAACACATGCCCACATTTTTCTCAGAAAACCTAGCACCGATTTGACTACATTTAAAACTTAAAAGGTCATTTTTACATGCACAGTACCATTTATAATTAGTATCTCAAAGGCAGTACCACATTATATGCACTTTCCTGTCCATAATTTTTCTTTATCTATTTCATTTTAGAATCTGGAACCAGAACTTAAAATATGTAAAGGTGTATTGAAACAAGGCTGTGTTAAATTGCTTTCTGTTTAAGTGAATATCTAAAATGTTAGTGAGGCGAGAAAATTAATACTTTAGAAAAATTAATTTCTGTGAGATCCACGTGAACATGCAACGTAATTTTCAGTTCCCACCTGGTTTTGTTATTACCCTATAATTTCGTTACAAATTTTCCAAAATTGCTGAGCGTCGCATTAATATCTTATAATATAAATTTCTGGGAAATCCAAGTGAATATGCAATTTAATTTCTAGTTTCCACCCGGTTATATTATCACCCTATAATTTTGTTACAAATTTTCCAAAATTGCTGAAACAATCACATTCTGTTTTAACGTGACATAGTAAATCCCTGGGTTCCACAAAGTATAAAAGGCAATTTTTTTATTTGATTGGTAACATTTTCAGGTACATCTTTTTGTGTGCTGATTCGGTTTTAAGAATACAGGAAAATTATTTAATTTTACACGTGATATTACACGTAATTTTACACGTACACGTTTTATATATCTGTTTTCTGTCGATATTCCTAATCCGGATCTGATACACAATTTCTAATGTAGTGCAAAACGGAACGAACAAATACTAAAAATGTATTCATATCATATACACAAAGCTGCACAAGTATATTGGCAATTATTTGGACCTTTTAGTTTGTCTTTGTATAAAAGGAAAATAGTTGAAGCAAAATACAATTGTCTGGTTTGGAGAGGGAATAAATTGTTGGTGCTGCTCTGGGTGTTCACGCTGGTGATCTGCAATTTAATTATTGTCTATACTACTTTCACAAATTTTGAGGAAGTGCAAAACAAGTCGAATGCATCCCAAGAAACGGTAGTCCTTAAAATACTGCAAATTTCAGTAATTTTGATATGCATCGTCATGGACGTTTTTGTCATATCTGTCTTGTGGAAACCTCATCTCATGTCCACCTTGGCGAAACAATTGGCAACAATGGATTGTTATTTAAAAGGCAAGAGCGATTTTCGTTTAATCCTAACATATGTAGTATTTCCTAAAACTTTATTTAGCTGTATTTCGTTTAGAGTTTTTTGGTTTTAAAATATTTATTT
Source organism: Tomocerus qinae (assembly GCA_020055645.1). NCBI lineage: Eukaryota > Metazoa > Arthropoda > Collembola > Entomobryomorpha > Tomoceridae > Tomocerus > Tomocerus qinae. The sequence goes on along the minus strand of CM034546.1, from coordinate 48,762,704 downwards.
TCTCGATTTTTCGGAGGGGAATATCATTCTAATTTTGGCCAAAAATCACCAATTTGATTCTCCTATAGTTACTCTATAAATAATATTCCAATTCAAAATAATATTTTTGAGAACCTGGACAATTAAAAAAATTCTCTTAGGCAGGCTGCTTTATAAGTTTACACAACATTTCAACAGTAATAGTAAAATTATTGTTAGATCTTTACGACCATTTATTTTGGCTTGAAAAAGTCACATGAGTTTTCGTAATTTGCAAATATATTATACAAGGACGTATTAAGGGATGGGCTTTACGGGCTGAGGCCCCCCCTCCCCCGAAATCCGAGAAAAAGGGAATTTTTTTCTGTAAAAAACAAAAAAATGTCACGATTATTTGCCATCTTTAGGTTATTTTTGACTCATTTCCGACAAAACATGTCGAAAATTTTCTCGCTACGCGCTATTATAATATATAATTAAAATATCTATTGGAAATCTTAGCCCCCTCCGAAACTCAGTTCTGTATACGTGCTTGATACTAAACCTGTATAAAATCGCTATGATTTTTTGAAGAAAATTGTTTGTAATTTAAATCTTGGGTATCAGATTGAATACATTGAAGTTAATTTTATGATAATGATTGTATAGATGAATTTGGGAAGGTGATGAAGATTAAGGAGCCTAAATCTGGAATCGTTGAGCGGTCTTTATATCTCTTGATGCCACTATCATTGCTGCTTATTGCAGTACTACCTCCATTTTTCATATTTCACAAAAAGAGTATCCTCAGCCCTGCATTCGGATTATTCGGAGAATACGATTTAGCCATGAGGCTTCTATCATTCGTTCCCGGATTTGTGGCGATTTTTAATCTTACATCTCATTTCATTCTTCTGGCGATGTCATCTCTGATATACATATTGGTGACAAAAGGATGGATCCACTTCATCACATATGAATTACCATCGGTTATGGAAGATTTGAAAAATTCTTCCAAGGATGAGAGTCAAAAAGATAAGTTGAAGCGAACAAAACAAATAAAACATGTTGTTTCCACATGCAGAAGGGCTTACATCATGCTGCAGTTGTTAAACGACATGGGCAACGAGTTCGCAAAAATCATTGCCCCAACATTGTATGGATTAGGGTTTGTCTTAGCCGTGGTGGTCAATTATGCAATGATAAAAACATACGACACATTTGGGATGCCAATGTACCTGATGTGGCCAATTCTGTTTGTCATAATTCTCCAAATGGCGATGACCTTAATTCCCCAGGGAGCCAAAATGTATCAAATGTCTTTAGAGTTCTTTACTACATGGCTTCAACAGGGTGATAAAGATATGCGGAGGTTTGTAAAAGGATGTCGACTAATCAAAATGGATATCGGTCCCTTCTTTTACCTCAAACGCTCGACATCATTGTCTTTCTTGAGCATTGTGTTTGATTACACTGTTGACTTGATATTGTCTACGTAGCTTTCTATAAATAATACTGAACGAGAAGCAGCTGTATAGTATGGTTGTACGTAAACTGGGCTTGGTAAACTGGTCCTTTTGCAAAGAGTAAACTGGTCTTGGAGCATACGTAAACTGATTTTGGAGCATAAGTAAACTGGTCTAGGAGCATAAGTAAACTGGTCTTGGAGCATAAGTAAACTGGTCTTGGAGCATAAGTAAACTGGTCTTGGAGCATAAGTAAACTGGTCTTGGAGCATAAGTAAACTGGTCTTGGAGCATAAGTAAACTGGTCTTGGAGCATAAGTAAACTGGTCTTGGAGCATAAGTAAACTGGTCTTGGAGCATAAGTAAACTGGTCTTGGAGCATAAGTAAACTGGTCTTGGAGCATAAGTAAACTGGTCTTGGAGCATAAGTAAACTGGTCTTGGAGCATAAGTAAACTGGTCTTGGAGCATAAGTAAACTGGTCTTGGACCATAAGTAAACTGGTCTTGGAGCACAAGTAAACTGGTCTTGGACCATAAGTAAACTGGTCTTGGAGCATAAGTAAACTGGTCTTGGAGCATAAGTAAACTGGTCTTGGAGCATAAGTAAACTGGTCTTGGAGCATAAGTAAACTGGTCTTGGAGCATAAGTAAACTGGTCTTGGAGCATAAGTAAACTGGTCTTGGAGCATAAGTAAACTGGTCTTGGAGCATAAGTAAACTGGTCTTGGACCATAAGTAAACTGATCTTGGAGCACAAGTAAACTGGTCTTGGACCATAAGTAAACTGGTCTTTTCTGATTTCTTTTAATTTTCTTTTAACTAACTTTTAATTTTTCTGATTTCCAAACACTTATAATAATATACTAATAATTTATAGGTTACTAATTGTTTCTTTTTGTCATCAATAACAGAAAAATGTGTGATGAGTGGTTACAGGCATGAACGATATATTTATTAGACTGGAGAGACAATATCTCCAGTCACAGTCAAGAATCCGAATGAGCGGCGAAGCCGCAATACAATATATTATAGTGGGAAGGAGTGCGGAGGTAGGACAGCATGCAGTCCCAACAATGGCGGACGTTTTAGGCGCACACGTTCAAGCTGCCGTACTCCTCCCTCCAATTGAGTATGTTCCTGTTAAACAGCATTCTACTTACCATAATGATGACGATACTTGGGAATTCTCTTACCCCACCACGCTTGACAACACTCTCGATGCCGACTCGAGATCGTGGTCCGAGGATGACATCCCGAAGACGTCGCCCTGCTTGACAACTTTCCCGATGTCGACTCGGGATCAGGGCCAGAAAACTCCGACACGACAACGTTCTCCATCAATCAAACCTTCAATTCAGACTGCAGTTTACCCGAAGACACATAGTAAATCTAATCCTCATTGTAAATATATTTACCATACAAAAATTTTAGATAACACCTGTCTTGATTGTAAACGAGTAGCTCGGGCAAAGAAGAAGAAGCGCATTCGCGCTAATCAAAAAGCTAAGAGACAAATTGCCATTTCCAAAGGTTTACCGGTCCCAATTTTTAAACGTTGCCGTGGGACTAAAGCACCTGCTAGATCCCTAGCGCGAGCAAAAGCTCATTACGAGCGCAAAGGATTGACCTTCGTTGTAAATAGTTCTAGTAATTAATTATTTTCTTATATTTCAATGTCAAAATTAATCAAATCAAATTAATTACTACCAATTATCCCTTTCTCTTGTTTCTTTCTCTCCCACATACTCCACTCTTCTCTGTTGGGAGGATCTTTGGGGAGGGATAATTGGAGGGAGGAGTACGGCAGCTTGAACGTGTGCGCCTAAAACGTCCGCCATTGTTGGGACTGCATGCTGTCCTACCTCCGCACTCCTTCCTACTATAATATATTGTATTGCGGCTTCGCCGCTCATTCGGATTCTTGACTGTGACTGGAGATATTGTCTCTCCAGTCTAATAAATATATCGTTCATTCCTGTAACCACTCATCACACATTTACACTTATTAAGCAGTCATTCAACAATCATACAATACATTATTATTATTAGTTCATCCATACAATCATTCATTCTACACATCGAGTGATACCCGGGCATCGCGTCGAGGACCTGACTCAACACTGTGCATTGTCTACTCGTCGATCCGGGCAGTGTAAGTTCACTTCGGTAACTTACGGAATAGAGTATTGTAAGGCTAGCTGGGGATTGGGACGAAGGATTCTCCCTTAAACCTTACAGATTTCAAAGGGTAAGCATTCAGGATAATCATCTGTATAGCTTAATTTCGAATACTGTTACCCCTTGGTAGGCTTATCGTTGTGCATACGCGTTTGCGCATTGCAACAAAAAGTCCATCGCTGGAACATAGAGACATGACCGACATGCGACTTAGGTACAAATCATCTTTATTATATAGAGATACGTCGTTTAAATTTCATCTACTGAAAATCCTCTAATAAAAGTTTACGCGTGGTTATACCACATTTATTTTTATACATAATAATCTTTATCGCTATACATGAATTACACTCGATATCCTTGGATCAATGGCTCAACATAATAATATATCCTTATATTAAAGAATTTGAACTATATCTGAAAATATTAATGGTTGATATATTATGCATTACTTAGTAATAATTAATTATGGAACACTGAGTGGTAATGAATAATTATATTGTGAGGTTATTATTTAGCTTTAGTGTAGGGATATGGTAGAGTGTCTTTTTGAATTTAGAATTAGTAATATTAATCGTATGCGAATAATAAACCACAAAAACTGTAGATCGCTATCTAAAATAGTTCTACTGATTCTTTGATGGCACTTCTACTCTCAAATACAGTATCCCTAAATCTGTAATTTAGTTTATGAGAGAATGAAATGATTTTACACAGTGCACACAAAATAGAATTTAGTTTAGAAAATACAACAAGAATAACGAGGGAGAAATGTACTCGGATTGGTTAGGCTCAAAACCCTAGATGAACTGGCTCTTATGAGTGTTACTCTTTGATTTCTCGAAAGGTAGATTTATTATAGATTATATAATATAATATTAGAGTAATATTATCAACACACCACAGTTTTATGTTTTTGTATGTATACCAATTATATAATACCAAACCTGCGGAGCTTACAACTAGTAAGGAATCCGTGTTTTGTGTTCTAATACTTCACTTCTTATACTAATATTATATCTGTACACTTAGAATTTAGAAATACAAGAATAGCAATACTTAAATGAATACCAATTTAAAGAGTAATACCAATTGGGGCGAATGGAGAATACGCACGGAGATCAGTGCAAATGCCCGAATAGTGGATATATTGCTTGACCAAAGTAAAGCGAATGTCTCGGCAATTAATTGCAGAGATAATGAGCTTGGCTTAGGTTAAGCAAAGCTATTAAGGGAAATATTTATTTTATTAATTGGAACCTGTTTTTTATTGTGCGAGGATCCGTGTTGCTGGTCTGGTCTTCCTTCTTCGGAGTAATCTCGAACGAAATGGGAAGATTGGACTGGGAAATAGTAGCACCGTACTTTTTAGAAAAAGTGTAACTTCAATTTAAAAATAACTACTAAAGTAAATCTTTGCCTGAATCGAGAAGCAATTCAGTTGAAAGAGAGCTTTAAGTAGGAGACTGGACTGGAAGAATCAACAGTGCAGTCGAAAATAAAACTTAATAGAAATAAGACAAAAATGTGAATTGTAAATAATAAATGTATTATGTTTTTGGAACAAAGTTGAGATTGAGAATGAGGGCTGGACCGATCGGTTTGCCTTTTTATCAATTCACATTGACATTGTAGGTAAGTTCAAGAACCGACCATGGACTGGAAAGTGCATAGGAAATTAGGGAATGTACATACTGATTTCTGGTGATGCATAGCAATTAGTAGTAGATAATACCTTTAAATCTAGAAGCATTTCTACCTACAAGAGCCAATCTAAGATATGCTGAATGAGTCTTAGTTTACATATTATGCAACCGAGCCTTTCGAGTACGTGAACGTCTTTTTGAGACTTCACAATATGAATTCATTACATGAACACTTATTGATACTGGAAGTGAATTATTTATATAAACTCTTCTTCCTCAACATGCACTGGCACTGGACGTGCATGACTCAAAGGATGTGTGGCCATACCTTGTACTTCTTGAATGAGGGTCATGGTCCTGGCTCCTTGCTCGTCTATCTTTACATACAAATCTTTAATGTAGTCAACAACTTTCTTAAAGTTGTCATCTGTATGCATTTTAGCTTGAACAGCATAGTTTTCCACTTCTTCTGTTTTGGTGCCGAGTTGTCGAAGAAGTGCATAAAGTTGTCGAGTAGCTTCTTTGTTGTCTTCGTTGGACAGACGAGTTTGTTGTTTTGCATCAGAGTCAACTTGGGAAATTCTGTCATTTGTATTGTCCAATTCCTCAACAAATTTCTTTAGCTTGGCATTAAATTTATTGAAATTGGAATCGTATGTCTGGAACTGAGCGCGGAGGGGGAGATTTAATTTACCACTCGGAACTATATTGTCTGGAACTTGATTTGAGTTAACCCGACTGTGGGTTACTGAAATGTCGGGGACTATAAATGATGATTGTGGGAAGACATTTGTGAATACGTGGCGTTTAGATAAAACTCTTCCAGAATTGGTTGCCGGTTCAGATTGCATAGGTTGAGGTTGAAAATGTGTTAATATATCCCCATCATCTTCGAGATTTAATGCTTCATTTGTAATTAAATCATCTTTATCTATGTCATCAGAAAGATGAATTAAGTCGTCCTGGGATGCTTCCGATGATGTAAATTGTTCGGAAATTTCTGATGTGTTTTCAATTTCATCTTCGTTTGCAGGAACAAACTATAAATATTTTTAATTTTAAAACAATAATTACACATTTGGTAATACATATCCATACATTGATTTGTGAAATGATAATTTGTTTAAATTTAAATAATATTACTTACGGGTTTGGCATTTGCATGAAGTAAAAGAGATAAAGCAATTGAAGTTAAGAAAATAATTTTGATTTCCATGATTTGATTTTGAGAAGTATCACAGTCAGTCAAGATAATAATAAATTACTTCAAAAAATTAGACTTCTAAAGAAAAGTATAAATCTCAGTTCTTGTGTATTTTTGCTGGTCTTTTTATACCCATAAAAATGTTGATTTTCTACCTGCTACTAGAGTTTAATTTCATGTTAATTAATTTGGAATAAAACAACGATTTGAGCTTAATCAGTTTTTGAAAAATGACGACAACAGAGTAAGGACTAACAAATGACGTACAAATTGGTAATAAATGATAAAACTATCATCTGTTTCAGTAAATAAGGTATAAAAAATAAAATAGGTAGCACAGATAACTTGAAGATTTCCGTTCGTTCTCCTTTGGCATGCTTCTACAGCTTACCAAGTAAAATAGTGATAAAATTATAAAAATATCTTATGTTATGAATATTAAACGGCCTTAATCGGAAATGAAGATATAAGATTAACATACTAATAGTTTATCATTACTACACCTAGTATTCTAAAAGGCCATTTATGTAATGCGATCTTCAGTAATAGTGTATAGCAATCAGCTCTCATTTCATCTGGAAATTAATTAATGAATGAATGCCCAAAAAACATTATGAAGTAACCCGAATGTATAAAGTTCAGTTGCTTAAAACCATTAACCAAAATTAGACATCAAAATAGAACGACGTCAAATGTCCATGCAGCATTCCTAACTTGTGTGAATTATTAGCCTAATGCATATCTACAATATATTATAATAAACAGTAGTTAAATATATTAGTATTAGTATCATAAATAACTCATAAATAATTACGCGGTAGTTCGTGATTAATATTTAAAACGGAATTTTTAAATGACTGCTCGATTATAAAAAACAACTTATTTTAACTAAGTGTATCATCGCTATAATAAGAAGTTATACTCATTTGCAATTTGTAATATGGGTTATACGTACCACAAAGATCAATGCTCATTTTGCTCATCCATATAAATGGAATGGCATGTTATAATAATATTTTAACATGACACATATAGGTCTGCTAATAAATACTGGAACTGGAGCCTGGAACAGGTTTAGAATGGAGATGGAAGCTTAGCGAGTTGTATAACATCCTTGCAGAAATTTCAGACAGATACGTCCGTAAGTTGACGGAGAGATCCTGACGCATGACGTGTTGAGCAGTCAATGTCAAGATCAAGCAACAGTATAACGTACTACGTACACTTTGCTTTGGCACTGTAAATGATCGTGAGGTGGGTTATTACAAGCCTAAAGTAGCTTGCTTGCTTACTACCTACCATCATGCATCAGGTTGTTTTTCTGCAGAAAATCAATTCTTTCTTGCTATTCATTCTCCTTTACTGAATGGTGTACACTGTTTTAGTGTTTGCCAATTTTTTAAATGCGACGTAAACTATTTCGTTAATTTTAATGTTTTTATATGTAACATTTATTTCTTGATACACTTAAATTATGTTATCAATTTATGACCTAACGTTTAGTTATTTATTGCTATAATATTAAACTTTAACTATTTATACATGAATAAATATGTACAGAAATTGTGATGGAATCACAGAATTAAAACATGACATTGCTGAATGAAATCATTTATGTCTTCTGATAGCTTATGATATTACAAGGAAACAGTTTGAAGGAAATATTTAATTTCAGGGTCCCCAAACTTTAAATTTCTGAGAAATATTTTTTTTAAATAACGGCTGAACCGATAAAATGAAACTTTTACTGTTTCAAAAATGCATATGAAATTTCGAAATCGTCTTTGGAAGAACAAACAAATATTTTAATAAAATTCTGCCGGACTCAAATCAAAGATCAATCAACATCCAAGCTTATAAATTTAACTGTTACCTGTGACGGAGTCAAAGCCAAAATTTCATTCCTAATTTTATTTAAATTATTTAAGAATTTTGTACCTACTTCATGTTAAAGTATGTGTACTTATATAGATTCTGAATCTGTTTCATAGCAAAAGCAAGCTATCCATTATCCGCTCCAGGGTATAAAAGACGGAGCCCGGAGAAAATAGTGCCTGCTGAGTTTAGTACAGATAGTTTAACTTTTAGGTTTTGTATTAAGTACCTTGTTATGCAATCTGTAGTAGGCTAGAGGACAGTGTTAAAAGCTTATCTATAATGAGAGATGTATATAACTCGTGCTATAAAGGAAATCAAAAGACTGCTAATGTGTATCCTATCCGTTTGTATGTGGTGTGTATCTATGAGTTATTTCGAAAAGTATGAGTATGGCTCTATGTGTGTTGACGTGTGTGTGTGTGCGGATTTTAACCTTTTACCTAATTGTGTGATGTTTTGAGTTTTATGCAATATTACTAATAGGTAAATTCAGCCCATAGGTTGTATGGCTATGCTTCTGCTTGCGTTCTTCTACACTCATCATTGTAATTCATAATCGTTAACACGGTAAATAAAATCTGAACGAAAATTTCAACTATTGCAAGTTTTGCATCTTTATCTTAATTAGTAAATTATTTTTGGAGTGAAATTAGTTGTAGTAAAATAGTAGTCTGGAAATTGTAGTAATATGCTCTGATTGCACTTTTAGTTAGTTAAGAAAGCAGTTTGAAGTAAATACCTTCAATAATTTGTAGTTGCTACGTACTATAGGATATTTCAGATATTATTACAACGGAAATTTACATTACTTATAGCTTAACATTTATTAAGAAAGCATTGGCAATGTTAGTGCTTGTTGGAGTTATTTTTATTCTCTTTATATCGCCAACTAATGGTTTCGGTGCACATCGTCATATAGGATTAGTTTTATATAGAAATTTCATGTTCGTGAGAAAACATACACTTCAGTAGAAATGAGGTCGCACGAAACAAGGATCTATAGATTAAACCAGCTGTCTATATAAACCTATAAGGTCAAATGAGTAGGTAGGAGGTCCTGTCATATCAAAGCCAAGACAAAGTTTCAAAAATGTATAATCTCCGTCAAGTAGTATGTTCCCACTTTGCTTTTTTCAAAAGATGGATAAAAATTGTATAACGGTTTTTTAGTAGCTGTTAAATTATTGTAAATAAAACTGACATTTTTTGTAAATAAAACTGACATTTTAATAAATTGTGAATTTGGAAAATTATTTACATAATTTCAATTAAGAGTGAGACTTTAAAATATTACGAACTATTGTTTGGCATGAATTATTTATTTGTGGTACAGTAAAAAGGAAGAATCTCAAACTCCTCTCTCCAACCCTGTCATAGGCAGGGTTACCAGATTTTCTTTCCGTAATTTAGGTATTTTTCGACTATTTTACTTTCAATTCCCATTGGTTTAATCAAGACCCTAAAAATTAATGTCATTGGGAATGGCAACTTAAATCTTCTACAAAGATCCCAATTCAAGAAATATGACTCCAAATTTAATAAAGTTAATGCCATGCTAAAGAAATCTAGAACAGATCCTGAGACTACACATAACAGAATTTCCCAAGTTGATTTAGATGCCAAAGAGCTTACTCGACTGTCAAATGAGAATAGGAAGGAGGAATTTGCAAAAGTGATGAGTGATGACCCATATTAACCAACTCAATACCAAAATTGACGAAGTGGATAAATACGCCCGTGAATCTAAATACAATATAGACAGGGATTTGACGAAAATTGTTGGCCATCTTAAACAATTGTATAATAAGATAAAAGATCAAGAAGTCAGGTTTATAAATCTGAACTTTGAATAGTATGAGTACGAATCCATTGCCTAATGGACCTTTTGGGCCGGCAGTGTAGAATTATTATATTCTTAATGCTTATTGTGTTCAATTTATGTATTACATGCATATTATGATAAACTTATTATTTATATTGCATTTATTTTCATTTATTCGATCAAATTAAGTATACAAACTTCCTTTGCGAGCTAGGAAATAATAAAAAATGAAAAGTATTGAAAAATTGTTTCCTTCTTGGTAGTAAGTAGTTTGATTTAGTTGAAAAATATTTTTATCGGAGCAAATGTCAGTAATATGTCAGTACATAATATTTATAATATCCTTGTAAATAAACAGAACAACGACCATGGTAAAATAAAAAATAAAAATTTCAAACAGTTTGTAAAGATAATTAAATCAGAATTTTTAAATGGATGCTTGATTATAAACAACTTATTTTAACTAGGCATATCATCGCTATAATAAGATGTTATACTCAACGTCAACACTTGTTATATCACAATATATGTCGGCAAGTATGAGTCTGTATGCCTGTGTGTGTGCCAGTGCAATGTGAGTATGGGGAACAGATTATAGTTATATCTGACCAAAGTACATTAAGGCTCGTTTTGACCATATAAATCTACCATGGCAGATAAAAAAAGTAAAATTGCCTATAAACGTATTTAATAGGGATTAACTAATACCCATAGTGGACGTGTCTACTGTAAATACATTTCTTTAAACGGCCACAATATGGTTGGCGTTGTCGTTTGATATCGGAGAAACAAAAGACATTCCCACTTTATCAGTATATTATTATTCGAAGCCAAAAATAAAACTAAAGTTTGCGTTATATTTGTCTAAACTTCTGCATACATTTTGATTCACTTACAATAAAAATTTCATCAAATACAGGTTAAAATAAATTCCCCAACTCTGATAAACGTTAAAATGTTTTAGAAATTAATTTAGTGAAAATTGTTAAGTTTACAATTGTAATAAGCTGTTTCACTCTAAAAGGACATTTTTGAAACCCTGTTTTGATTCCGAATAATTCAAGGAATATCGGTGTAAGTAAACATAAGTATCACACAAGTTATATAGAACATGAAAACTTCCAAGAATAACTTTGAAGACAGGTCGCTTTCCCTAATAAAATTATAAGTATACCGTAATATCCGAATTAATTGACCATGGTGAACCATTGTTTCAACCATGTCATTCGTGCGAAAAATAAATAGTTGAACCTGCCCTGGAGGGGTTAATTGAAACGATAGGGGTGAACTATTTTTTCTAGGTAAATTTAGAAAATTTTTCTTAGAATGCCAAATTTTTAAAATAAATACAAAAGGCAGTGTCAGATGATGGAAATATAAGTAATAGAACATAGTAAGTGCGTGTTATGTTTTAAGTGTATTCAGTTGTAGTCTATGTCGTTTGAATAAAAAGTCGGGACATGTTACCCTTTCGGTTTTTCTGGACTATTATTTTCAAAGGTTAGAGTAGCGTTAACGGGGTTCAAAGCTTTTTAAGATGTCTACAATAAGTCCACAAACGCTAAGGTTTGTTATGTACACAAGAGGGTCTCCCCACCCAAAAAATGGCCACCCTCAAGGGAGGGCCCCAAATTGGCATACAGCTTTTGGCATAAAATAAATATACCCTCAAGCCCCAAATAACTCCTAATCGTCTGAAACGAAAAAATGGACAACAAATTTTTAGTCTTTTTAGTGGACTTTTATAAAAGAAAACAAGCCAAATGAAAACCTAGTCGATTTACCTTCACTGACTTTGGTTTTGCAACTCTTGCCATCCCACTAACTCTCGTACCTATACAAAATAGGGGGGGGGGTCAATTATTTCGAGGAGAGTCAACTAATATTTGAATGAACTTGTTATCGTGAAAACATAATAGTTGACCCGGAGGGGGTCAACTACTTTGAACGGGGCGAATTAATTCGGATTTTACGGTAATGGCTGACTTTGCTATATTATAATTCCTCACTGTTATTCCGTTCGTAGATTCAGTTACAGCAATGGTCTTAAGTTTCACTAAAAATTTCTATCGAAACTAAATCCGAGTTTGCAAAGTTTTATAACTATCAGTATTTTGTTCATAACACTAAACCTAACATCTAACATAAAAGATTTCACAAATCTTTAACAAATATATAATATCAAGTTGTCTAAAAGCCAACTTTAAAATGTAAACAGACAAGGACATAATTATAAACGATTCACCTGTGATCAATAAATATGGTTCCATTTTGTGTTTATATTCTACTAATTGTTGGATTATCCTCAGCGTGGGAAATAAAAGATGTAGGGGATTTTGAAAAGGAATGTTACATTAATGTGATATTCCAAGAATCTGAACTTGACAAAGATCAAGAAATTAAGCTGAATAAGCAGCTTCAAAAAATGGATATTCCATACTCAATTATAATTATAAAGCCAAAAGCAAAATCCAATAATAAAAATTATTGGAATCTTGATCTAAATTATATCCGCTTAAAATTGCAGAACCGTGTGGTGTGTATAACTGATATACTATTTGACGTTTCTGAGAAAGCTTTAACGGATTTCTATTATTTTAGTTATATCAGTAAATATTTTTCGGTTGAAGAGAATTTAAATGATAAACGACCGGCTTCTTTTAGGTTTAACTACGCGGAATATTCATCTGTGTACATTCTTGTTTTGCCTTTAGTTAAATTAAATGCTAACAAATCCTTTTTCGATACAACAGGAAAAAGTACACCCACACGAATTGTAAATACAGAAATTTTCGATAGACCGTGGATTATCTTGTCTTGGTCAGAGGCAAATGAAGATGTGTTTGTTTTGCACCTAATTGGACGACAGGAGATCCCCGGGCATAATGCATTTGTTTATTCTATGATGCATCTGTGTTCAGGAATAAATTGCTATAGAAAGCAGCTACGGGGAATGGTGATAGAAACATTTATTACAAGCAGCAAAGTTGCTCAAAGTTTATTGCCTTTAATAATCCACAACAACAATAATGTATATAAACTTGACTATTGTGGGCCACCACTTCGTAATAGTTTTATCACGCACACACATTTCAACCCAAAGTATGGAATTGCTGTTGCAATTACATCGATTATATTTCAAAATTTTCCCAATTCCACAATAGGGTATATTTACTACAAAGACAAATGCATTAAATTGAGAAGAGATAATGTAGAGATAAAAATTTATTTCCAACAGCAAAGTCTCCATTTTCTGCGAAATGGACATTCTTATAGCTTTCTGATTTCAACAACAGAAGATTCTTACAATTTTATTTCTTGTGTTATTTTAGAAGACGAAAGACTTTCTTTCTATGGTTACATTCGACCTTATCAAATTCATGCTAATATTGGCATAATCATTTCTGTTTTTGTTGTTATCATCTTTCTCCATGGGGTGTCATTTTACAAAAGAGATAATAGCGACCCGTTCTTCCTTATCTTCTATGCGTATATTTTGGAAGTCAGTTATTCTCTATCACCACAAGCTAATAAAAAAGCGTGGATCAAATTAGTTATCGGCCCGTTCCTACTTATGTTCGTTGTATTAACAAATGCCTACAAAGGAATCGTCACTACAGATTTGGTTGAGCCACGTCCCGTCAAAAGAATTGAATCCATGGAACATTTGGCAAACATGTCTGAAATTTCTAATTTTGGTGCTTTAATTGAAACAAATGAGTTTGAACCTTTCGATTTATCAGAGTTTTTACAACATTGGCTTTTAAAAGGGTATTACGATAAATATGACAAAAAAATTAAACATGTTCATTTTCATGAACACAACAAAAGTACAGTACTAGAAGCCTTCAAAATTCACAATTTGGAAAGTGAAAATTCGAACAATCTTTTTTGGAATCATGACAACGATGTATATAAAGTGATACATTCATATCATGATTTGCACGGTAATATGTTTTCTCTCAACATTAAGCCTTCGAAACTTTTAATCAAAATTGCCAAGTCACTTCAATTCCCTCCAGGATTTCCGGACATTACTCCTTACGAGTGGATTTCACAATGCAATAACTCTGCGATGATTCTTCAAACGTCTACAATGCATCGATTTCTTAATGATTCACATTGGAATCCTGAGAGTGGCGGAGTTCAACCTCTCAAAACTTTATATCATGGAATGGAAGAAGACTCCATTATTCCAGTATCATATTATATGGTAATCGATACTAGGAGAATACCTATCCTATCTCCACGTTTAAGACAAAATTTATTTGTTGTGAGTGAATCTGGGCTTTTTGATTTCTGGTACGAAAACTTCAAATCATATAATTATACAAGATGTCGTACATGCTGGCTCAAAAATCTGCCTCGGGCTTTAAAGTTTGACAATTCCAATATCGCTACAATATTTGCAATTGCTGCCTCCATTTTGCTAGCATCTTTAATAGCCTTCTTTTCTGAAATTACAGCGTCCAAAAAAAATAAATTAAGGAAATTTCTTTATGACATTTGGAACATTGCAAGAATAACTAAAAATAGAATTATCATCGGAATTTATTTAATTGCTAACATTATCTTTGGTAGGCTCGTTCTCAACACTCAAAATTGTACAATAAATCATAACCGCTAACAAGATAAATATTATCCGGGGAGAAATTTTAACTGTTTCCATTTAATGATCATTTCTAATAGTATCAATATAAAAATAAACAGCCAAAAGCTTCTAGTTTGAGAATCGTTGTTAATTTGTGAATTTTGAACACTTAATTTTGCCATATATATTTTAATTATTATTTTTGATTAAGTTGAACTGAAATTGATAATAATATGCTTTGATTTTAACTTTTTGCTAATTACAAATGACGTTCTTTTCCGGACACTAGTATTCATTCTCATCTACAATACGTGTTATACCACAAAGGATCAATACGCATCCACACATGGAATGGCATGGTATGTTAAATAATAATTTTACGTGATGTGTGTGTTAGGGGGAGAGCACAGCATCTACTATAGTAGTAGAGCTATGCTACCGCTCAAGCCTGGGGTGGCTTACTTGCAGTGACTCCCGGACAACTTTACTGAGTGTACAGACTTACATGAAGAGACTTTGGTGAGGGGTACTGAACCATTATGTGGTACAGCCCTACAAACAGTCCCGTACTCTACCTATCTGTGCTTAGGTGGCAAGGTTACGTGAGCTTACGGCATTAGATGTGACAGTCATCGCAACCTCCCGCATCCCTTCGCATGTGCTCCTCAGTCCAGTATATCACTGGGTAAACTCGTAGTGTACACCTAACCAAGAGAGCAATCTGCACACTGCAGACAGGGTATGGATAGATAGTCATATTGCCACCAAGATAGACAAATCAATGCTAATAACCAACACAGCTTCTCTTAATACCAGACTAACTAACACACACACAACCTGAGGCGCTCTTAGGATTCGAACCCAAGATGGGAGACAGCCAGCCAGGTTTTTACACCTTTAGACCGTCCGTCCTTTACGCCTTTAGTTATTGTCATACTCTCCCTTTAACTCACAATTTTTAGGCGAATACACTTACCGTACAGTGTATAATTTTGATGCTCACTGGCATGAGGTTGTTCTGGTTCGAACGTGTAGGAAATTCCCTCATTAAGCACGTTATTTTAAGTAGGATTTAATTGGATTGCATTGTGGTTAACTGCATTTTAGAATTGCTGCAAAGCAACAAGAAGTACAAACATACTAACGGAATTTGTCACCGCGCATGTCTTGTCAACCAGTTGTTTTTGTTCACGTCGTCATTGTGGGTTTTAGATAGAACAGAAAAACATAATAAGCGAGAAAATATACAGTACAGTACAGTCGACGACAGGCACAATATTTATTGTAGGTACATGAAACAAAACTCTATAGAGTAAACTGTCAAAGGATTAAAAATGTGGAAAGTCTAATCGTATCCAAATCAAGACATAAAAATTTCAAAGTTGTATTATCTCCGTCACGTAAAATATTGTGAGGTTAAGTAAGCATTGTGATTTGTGATTGTGAATGAATGTATTGAGATGAATAATTGTGTATTATGGAAAATACACAGAGAATTTAAATGTCTGATTGAATTGTGAATGTATTATGATGAAAATACGTTTAATGTGAATATTTTGTGCGAGAATGAGCACAGATGAATTGATTTTATGATTGAGGAATTTGTACCTATGGTTGTACAATTGATGTGATTGAATGTGCTGGGATAGTACATTATTTTATATGAATTTTGATAGTAAAATGATGGGAATATTGATTTTATGAACTGATAAATTGAATTGATTTTAATGAGTGAAGTAAATGAAAATGTTGCATATGGATAGTGCAATTGTGTTAAGTATGGGAAATACTTTGTGATTACTTAAAGAAATAGATATTTAAGTATTGGAAGATATGCATTGAGTTGAATGTATTTGCGGAAATGGAATTTCGCTTTGAATGATTTGAGGAAATGTGATGAAGGGAATGAGCGGATAGAGATTTTCGCATTGCTTAAGTTATTTTGAATGTAAAGAGTAAATATTTGATCTGAAAGTGTGTGTGTGAGTACAAATAGTATTCATTGGAAAAGCATGAATGATGTTAATTGGTTGAAAGTAATACATTTGAAATTGTTTAAGTAGCCAAGTAAATGTGATTGGGATAATATGGATAAGAATTGATATAGTTTAAATTGCTAATTTGTGGGAGACATGTGATTTTGGACTCCAGGAAATATCGTAGAGTTTAAGTAATAAGTATTGAATGTTATTTATGTAAGGATACAAATTAATTGAATAAGAGCGAGTCATGTTATGTTATTGTGAAGGATTCATTTGGAAAAGATGATGTTCGAGAGTTAGAATTTAGACGTAAATTCGTACAAAAACTTTTGAATGACGTTGAGTACCGCTTAGCATATTTACAATTTTAATCGACTTAATTTTGATTTATCGCTGCCGAGGTAATGAAGAAGTGATGGATGATGTCCTGTGGATAACTAGTACAGTGGAATTTAAGATTGTTTTTGGTCATGGAAAAATGAAATTGAACGATGCTGTTATTGAGATGTCCATTGGTTGGCTAATGAATACCAGTTAGTTTTAAGAAGCTAAATTTTTTTTCGCGGAAAGTTGAGCAACTTAATAAATTGAAACCGTTGGTAATTTTTTATGACGCTAACGGATAGCCAGAAGGCAGGTAGTGTGACTTATTATGTAGAGTTATTATATATGAGGAATTTCGGCCGAATTTTTCATATATGATTGTAAGTTTGAAATTTAAGCTTATTTCGAGAGAATAGATGTTAAATCGAGAAATTTGTTTGTGTTATAGAATTGTATCCCACTTTGAAATGAAAATACTTATGGAATATTGATGTTAAGGTACGCACATGTAATTTGAATATGGAAATGTATGGTAATGTATTACTTGTAATTAATAATTGATATGAAATCTGGACTTAGATTTTCTGAAAAGTATGTTTATGAAAACTGTCAAAGTGATAAGATAAAATATTGGGGAAGTTCTTGATTTTATAATGAATGCTACTGATTATTTGGATTACATTCGATTTCGAAAGGATAATACTGGTAAGCGAATTAATGAAACGTTAAATCAATATTAAGTAAGGTAATGTGTTAAGTAAGATAGACAAAGCTTTTTCTTCATGTCATTGAAAATAAGAAGTTACAAAAGTTAATAGTAATTTACTTCGGAATGGAATCACGAAAGTTAAATTGAAATTAGAAATTGTGGTTTGTTGTATATTGCTCGAGTCTAAATGTTATATTGTTAACAAAAGGAATATTAATTGTGCAATTGGGAAGTTTAAAATGTGAAAATATTGTTTGGAATTGGAAATTTTAAAGTCATATAATTTTATCACTGGAAAGAACTACATAAGAATACTTTGGGGAGAAGGACTGATCAACCTTCAACCGATTATTGTTATGAATACTTAAATTTATTTGAACTCAATTTTGATTATCAAGTTTGATATAATGTAAAATTAATTGATATAATTGATATTATTATCTTGAGTCATGTTAACTTAAACCTACTTTCGGAATTGAGTAAATTGGAAGATGTAATAGGATAGACTCCGAGACAATCGGCTAGATGTAATAAAATACTAGAAGATAACCACGGAAGAAGATTCCGAGTAAATCGGCACAATTGAAGAATTTAGTTGCTAGATGTACTTAAGTTATAGTTAAGTTAATTTTAATGAAATTGAATAATTACGATTTGGAATTGATGTAAAAGCGAATAACGTTAAACGGAGAGAAATGATTATAAGCATGCGTGAAATGGTTTTGAAATAATTGGGCGAAAGAAATTGAATTTACGAGGATAATGATGGACTTTGATGATGGAAACGAATGAGTCGAAGAAATGTCAATGCGTTAACGAATAGTATTTGGCATTTGAGCAGCATAATTGAGCGATTGAGTCATCTTTATTCGAAAACTGCAATCTTGAGACCGGAAATACGTGTTAAAACGTTATTTTCATATTTATTGGATAGAAAGCGATGAGATTCACTTGAGACAACTTGTATGATGATACCAAAATCTTCACTACTTCGAATCTACACGACTACGAATCTGGAGCTATGATTTACTTGACTTCTATGTCTGATGCATTGCTGATCATTTCGCGAACTCCAGAGCTACACGACAACGAATACATAGCTTGTTTGCTATCGACTACAAAGATGTTGATGATACGATACCAATAATCTTCTACGCATTTAGAAATTACTTCGGAAAATTTTTACGAATACTGCCAAGCAAATTACTAATGTCTTTGATGAGATGCTAAACACATTTTGGAAAAGTACAGCAGAAACTTTGAAATACTACACGACGACATATGTGATACGCCATTGAAATCGACGACTACTGCTATTCTTCAAATCGACTCTACGATAACCTTACGAGTTATGATTGCGATTTATTAAAAAGTGCTACGAAGGAAATCATCATCAGCGATGTTAAAAACAATAAGTGCTACGAGTGAATTATGATATAATTGATCAACATTATGTATTTATAAATATCGTTTTATCGTTCAATATTACATTAATACTACTAACTGTTTTATTCGTTGGGGAAAGTAATATGTTCTGTTACTTGTTCACCTACTAATATTTTCACGAACTAATACATTGAATTTTATGTTATTTTAGTAAGCATGCAATATAATCGAAACATTGTAAATAAATTCTGTAATTATACATACTAAATTGGATTTTACGCATTATAAGATAATTGACACTTATGTTTGAATTGTATGAAATGAGAGAATTATCAATTTTAAATCAATAATGAAAATGTAGAAGAAATATGCAATCCTTGTAAGGAAAAATCGCCCCAGAATCCAATTTCTGATTATTTATTGTTTATTTGCCGGAAAATCTTAGAGTGACTAGTTTCATATTATCATCAGACTCTACATCACCAAAAATTATTTATATTATAAAATATCCTTAAGTACCAGCTTAATTATATCATTTTATATTTTAAATGATTTTATATTTTAAATGACAGAATACACATAAAAATGCCACTGAAGTGATTACCTATTTCGATTTCCTTTCACAAAACATTATTTCTTCAATAATCTAGTTGTATACTAAATTACATTGTCATCTTCTAAAAAACAACATTTTAAAAACATTAAGTTTCGTTACTATCGTTACATTTTACAAAAACAGAGCAAGTAACAAACGGTTATACATTAGTTTATAGAATGTAAAGTATAGGCTTATACAAATGTAAAAATATAAAGTTACCTTTGATACAATTTTAGAAAAAAAAAAAATCTAAAATTCTGACAGAATTTTTTCTGTCCGGTCCCGGCTGATGTTAATTGCCTCTCAATGTCACAATTTCCCACTCCTTGCTATTAATGACAGGTTTTTATATGTACGTATTCTTAGACTGAGAGAAACGAGAATTATGTTTCTCTTTACCCCTTCAACATTTTTTGTACAGAGTTTATTTTTGTATACGCTATACTTATGGTAACATTATTTATCCAATCTTTGAGTTTTTCATCGTTACACTTTTGTATTGCGTTAAACACTTCCTCTTTAAAAATATTACCAATATTTCGTATATTATTATAAAATGGTACTACCACAAATATCTTATTACCAAACTCTTTTTCCGTTAGCTTAGTTACGTCTATTTTATAGTGTTCCAATATTTCTGGAGTATGAATTCTGAGATTGCGGATCAGTAAGTCTTTTTAGGTGTGAGAATAGAATGTCTGCTTACATTTTTCAGTTTTTTAACGCAATCATTTAAAAGACTATTTGGATAACATCTAATTTTAAATTTTTCCATTTCAGATGTGATTTCCAAATTTGCCTTTTCAGTATCAGAAAAACATTTTTTAATTCTTATACCAGCTGAATAAGGAAGTGACTTTTTTACATGGGTTGCGTGATTTGAATAGTAGTGAAGATATAAATGCTTACTCATTGGCTTACGAAAAATTACAGTTTCTATAATATTATTATTTAGACCTATTGTTAAATCTAAAAAGTTTACTTGATTATAAGACCATTCGTATGTGAATTTTAAAAACTCGTGCTGAAACAGGGAGTTAAGATACTCATCTATATTATTAATATTGGTTACTTCAATAAATAGTAAAATATCATCAATAAATCTATTCATAGAAATAATTTCCTCTTTATCTTCAAATAATTGTTTGATCTCTCTAGATACAGTAATATTACTTACAGTTACACTACAATTAGACCCCATTGGTATTCCTTTATGTTGCTTAAAATATAGTTGGTTAAATTCTATGAAATTGTAATCAAGACTCCAATCTAGCAACTTGGACAACTGCATACTTGAAATAGCACATGGTAAATTAATCAAATGTCTATTTTCTTCAAATGCTTCTAGACAGTGTGTTTTGCAAACTTTTATGGGAAGATTCGGGTACAGTGCTTCAATATCCGCAGTTACTAACACATATTTCTTGTCTGGATTTAAACTTATTTCATTTAATCTTAAAATTAGATGGTTAGTGTCTAGAATCACATCTGGCATAAGATTCATAACTGGTTGTAATATTTTGTCAGTTATTTTACTAATATTTCTATTACAACATTTTAGTGTACTGCTTATTGGTCTACATTTTGGAAAATCTTTGGAATCTTTTTTGAGTTTGTGTACTTTAGGTAGACCATAGAAAAAGCTGCTTCATAATTCTTATCCACTATTTGCTTTATTTTCATTTCCATTGGCATTGAAAAATATCTAACCTCATCCAATAACGATTCAGTTTTGTAAATGAAATGCGACTTAGTGGATGGAAAATATGTATCAGTATTTTCAAGTTGCGATAATATTTCGGTGTCATAATCTTTTCTGTACATAACACATGTCCCTGCATTTTTATCACTAGGTTTAATAATAATATTATTGTCTATTTGGAAGTCTTTAAACACGTTAATAAAATCCTCGGAAAACATTTCAATTGGATTATAATTTTGGTTAACACGGTTACAAACATTTTTAATTAGTTTATCCCTGTCAGGAAAAATCTTATATTCTAAATCTGAATGAACTTTTGGTTTGGTTTTTTTCGTAAATTGGTATGCAATGTTTTCAAAGATATCTAAATCTTTTGATTCTTTGTCAGAGAAATACGCATTCCACCCCAACTTTCTCATCATTTCCTTAAAACTCGCTCTTATGTTTTTAAAGTTTGGTTGCTCGTCTACACTGAACTTTAAACCTAGCCATAATAGCACTTTGGTTTCGAAGGGTATAATTTTATCATTAGTCAAGTTGTGAATAAAATTAGGTGCTCTGTTTACATCATTGTACAATTTAAATAGCATATTATTTACTTTTCTTGTTGGATTCCGTTTTAACTTAAATATTTTAGTCATATTACGAAATTTTCTGTTTTTACTTATACTTGGTTTTACAAGCTCGCTGCTTGAGTCACATTTGTTAACAAAATTACTTAAATCACTATGGTTCACTTCAATGGCATTCCTGTCCTATGCAATGGCATTTAACAAATCATTTGAGTTTACATTTCCATGTTTTATATTTTCAGAATCATTTCTTACATTAAATTGCTTATTAAAATTATTATTCCTACCTCGACCATTTGAGCTTCCACCCCTGTTGTAATAACTTCTTTTATAATTATCACCACCCCTATACCCATTTCCACCTCTGTTTGATTTACCACGAATTATACCCCCTCTATTATAGTGTTCATTTCTATCTCTATTGCCTCTATTATATTTACTTCCCTGTTGTATTTGCCTGCTGGGATGTGATTAATATTTCTATTGGGTTCTCCGTCTTTAAGTAGATTCAATTCTGAGGCCATAATCATTTTCCTTTCACTTTTATCTTGTACTGCTTGTGAACTAGTGGATTTTTTTCTCTCCTAGGGACTTTTGTGACAATTGTACAGCAGTGAAACCTTTTTGTAAAAAACTTTCCAAGTCTTTTTTAACATGTTCACCATTAAAATTCACATTCCCCTTTTCTATTTGTTCACAGAAAGTCATTGCATATCTATTATAACTAGATGGAGGTTCATTTGGTTTCTCTCTTCTCCAGAATGGTAGACTTTTTGTCACTTTCCCTATCCTAGTCTCCCAGTCAATTATTTTAATTCTGAAAACTTTTACAAATTCTAATTGAGCTTTATAATAGGCAACCGCAAACATGTGACAGTACATATCATCCTTAAATTTAGTTGTCAATAGTTTTGAATCTACGTTAGACTTTATGTAGTTACAGATTAAATGATTTATCTTAATGATTAAAAATTCTTTTTGAAATCTATTCCCCATAGTAGCTGTTTGTTGGTACTGCATAGCAAAGGACTGTTTTATATCATGAAATTCTTGAAATGTTTTTAAAGGCAACATGTTGTACTGTGGAATTTTAAAATCTATTTTAGGGTTGAATAGGCTGATGCCTTTGGATGTTGCTTGTTGAGTATTTTTTTGAGAGTAATTAATTTGAAAAAACGAAAAGAACAATTTTGTAATATTCAGATATACTTCGTTTGGGATTTCAATTCCTGGTACAAAAGAAAGTAAACTTTTTAGTAAAGATAAAAGTGAAAGGAAAATGATTATGGCCTCAGAATTGAATCTACTTAAAGACGGAGAACCCAATAGAAATATTAATCACATCCCAGCAGGCAAATACAACAGGGGAAGTAAATATAATAGAGGCAATAGAGATAGAAATGAACACTATAATAGAGGGGGTATAATTCGTGGTAAATCAAACAGAGGTGGAAATGGGTATAGGGGTGGTGATAATTATAAAAGAAGTTATTACAACAGGGGTGGAAGCTCAAATGGTCGAGGTAGGAATAATAATTTTAATAAGCAATTTAATGTAAGAAATGATTCTGAAAATATAAAACATGGAAATGTAAACTCAAATGATTTGTTAAATGCCATTGCATAGGACAGGAATGCCATTGAAGTGAACCATAGTGATTTAAGTAATTTTGTTAACAAATGTGACTCAAGCAGCGAGCTTGTAAAACCAAGTATAAGTAAAAACAGAAAATTTCGTAATATGACTAAAATATTTAAGTTAAAACGGAATCCAACAAGAAAAGTAAATAATATGCTATTTAAATTGTACAATGATGTAAACAGAGCACCTAATTTTATTCACAACTTGACTAATGATAAAATTATACCCTTCGAAACCAAAGTGCTATTATGGCTAGGTTTAAAGTTCAGTGTAGACGAGCAACCAAACTTTAAAAACATAAGAGCGAGTTTTAAGGAAATGATGAGAAAGTTGGGGTGGAATGCGTATTTCTCTGACAAAGAATCAAAAGATTTAGATATCTTTGAAAACATTGCATACCAATTTACGAAAAAACCAAACCAAAAGTTCATTCAGATTTAGAATATAAGATTTTTCCTGACAGGGATAAACTAATTAAAAATGTTTGTAACCGTGTTAACCAAAATTATAATCCAATTGAAATGTTTTCCGAGGATTTTATTAACGTGTTTAAAGACTTCCAAATAGACAATAATATTATTATTAAACCTAGTGATAAAAATGCAGGGACATGTGTTATGTACAGAAAAGATTATGACACCGAAATATTATCGCAACTTGAAAATACTGATACATATTTTCCATCCACTAAGTCGCATTTCATTTACAAAACTGAATCGTTATTGGATGAGGTTAGATATTTTTCAATGCCAATGGAAATGAAAATAAAGCAAATAGTGGATAAGAATTATGAAGCAGCTTTTTTCTATGGTCTACCTAAAGTACACAAACTCAAAAAAGATTCCAAAGATTTTCCAAAATGTAGACCAATAAGCAGTACACTAAAATGTTGTAATAGAAATATTAGTAAAATAACTGACAAAATATTACAACCAGTTATGAATCTTATGCCAGATGTGATTCTAGACACTAACCATCTAATTTTAAGATTAAATGAAATAAGTTTAAATCCAGACAAGAAATATGTGTTAGTAACTGCGGATATTGAAGCACTGTACCCGAATCTTCCCATAAAAGTTTGCAAAACACACTGTCTAGAAGCATTTGAAGAAAATAGACATTTGATTAATTTACCATGTGCTATTTCAAGTATGCAGTTGTCCAAGTTGCTAGATTGGAGTCTTGATTACAATTTCATAGAATTTAACCAACTATATTTTAAGCAACATAAAGGAATACCAATGGGGTCTAATTGTAGTGTAACTGTAAGTAATATTACTGTATCTAGAGAGATCAAACAATTATTTGAAGATAAAGAGGAAATTATTTCTATGAATAGATTTATTGATGATATTTTACTATTTATTGAAGTAACCAATATTAATAATATAGATGAGTATCTTAACTCCCTGTTTCAGCACGAGTTTTTAAAATTCACATACGAATGGTCTTATAATCAAGTAAACTTTTTAGATTTAACAATAGGTCTAAATAATAATATTATAGAAACTGTAATTTTTCGTAAGCCAATGAGTAAGCATTTATATCTTCACTACTATTCAAATCACGCAACCCATGTAAAAAAGTCACTTCCTTATTCAGCTGGTATAAGAATTAAAAAATGTTTTTCTGATACTGAAAAGGCAAATTTGAAATCACATCTGAAATGGAAAAATTTAAAATTAGATGTTATCCAAATAGTCTTTTAAATGATTGCGTTAAAAAACTGAAAAATGTAAGCAGACATTCTATTCTCACACCTAAAAAGACTTACTGATCCGCAATCTCAGAATTCATACTCCAGAAATATTGGAACACTATAAAATAGACGTAACTAAGCTAACGGAAAAAGAGTTTGGTAATAAGATATTTGTGGTAGTACCATTTTATAATAATATACGAAATATTGGTAATATTTTTAAAGAGGAAGTGTTTAACGCAATACAAAAGTGTAACGATGAAAAACTCAAAGATTGGATAAATAATGTTACCATAAGTATAGCGTATACAAAAATAAACTCTGTACAAAAAATGTTGAAGGGGTAAAGAGAAACATAATTCTCGTTTCTCTCAGTCTAAGAATACGTACATATAAAAACCTGTCATTAATAGCAAGGAGTGGGAAATTGTGACATTGAGAGGCAATTAACATCAGCCGGGACCGGACAGAAAAATTCTGTCAGAATTTTAGATTTTTTTTTTTTTCTAAAATTGTATCAAAGGTAACTTTATATTTTTACATTTGTATAAGCCTATACTTTACATTCTATAAACTAATGTATAACCGTTTGTTACTTGCTCTGTTTTTGTAAAATGTAACGATAGTAACGAAACTTAATGTTTTTAAAATGTTGTTTTTTAGAAGATGACAATGTAATTTAGTATACAACTAGATTATTGAAGAAATAATGTTTTGTGAAAGGAAATCGAAATAGGTAATCACTTCAGTGGCATTTTTATGTGTATTCTGTCATTTAAAATATAAAATCATTTAAAATATAAAATGATATAATTAAGCTGGTACTTAAGGATATTTTATAATATAAATAATTTTTGGTGATGTAGAGTCTGATGATAATATGAAACTAGTCACTCTAAGATTTTCCGGCAAATAAACAATAAATAATCAGAAATTGGATTCTGGGGCGATTTTTCCTTACAAGGATTGCATATTTCTTCTTTGAGTTGAATGTATTTGCGGAAATGGAATTTCGCTTTGAATGATTTGAGGAAATGTGATGAAGGGAATGAGCGGATAGAGATTTTCGCATTGCTTAAGTTATTTTGAATGTAAAGAGTAAATATTTGATCTGAAAGTGTGTGTGTGAGTACAAATAGTATTCATTGGAAAAGCATGAATGATGTTAATTGGTTGAAAGTAATACATTTGAAATTGTTTAAGTAGCCAAGTAAATGTGATTGGGATAATATGGATAAGAATTGATATAGTTTAAATTGCTAATTTGTGGGAGACATGTGATTTTGGACTCCAGGAAATATCGTAGAGTTTAAGTAATAAGTATTGAATGTTATTTATGTAAGGATACAAATTAATTGAATAAGAGCGAGTCATGTTATGTTATTGTGAAGGATTCATTTGGAAAAGATGATGTTCGAGAGTTAGAATTTAGACGTAAATTCGTACAAAAACTTTTGAATGACGTTGAGTACCGCTTAGCATATTTACAATTTTAATCGACTTAATTTTGATTTATCGCTGCCGAGGTAATGAAGAAGTGATGGATGATGTCCTGTGGATAACTAGTACAGTGGAATTTAAGATTGTTTTTGGTCATGGAAAAATGAAATTGAACGATGCTGTTATTGAGATGTCCATTGGTTGGCTAATGAATACCAGTTAGTTTTAAGAAGCTAAATTTTTTTTCGCGGAAAGTTGAGCAACTTAATAAATTGAAACCGTTGGTAATTTTTTATGACGCTAACGGATAGCCAGAAGGCAGGTAGTGTGACTTATTATGTAGAGTTATTATATATGAGGAATTTCGGCCGAATTTTTCATATATGATTGTAAGTTTGAAATTTAAGCTTATTTCGAGAGAATAGATGTTAAATCGAGAAATTTGTTTGTGTTATAGAATTGTATCCCACTTTGAAATGAAAATACTTATGGAATATTGATGTTAAGGTACGCACATGTAATTTGAATATGGAAATGTATGGTAATGTATTACTTGTAATTAATAATTGATATGAAATCTGGACTTAGATTTTCTGAAAAGTATGTTTATGAAAACTGTCAAAGTGATAAGATAAAATATTGGGGAAGTTCTTGATTTTATAATGAATGCTACTGATTATTTGGATTACATTCGATTTCGAAAGGATAATACTGGTAAGCGAATTAATGAAACGTTAAATCAATATTAAGTAAGGTAATGTGTTAAGTAAGATAGACAAAGCTTTTTCTTCATGTCATTGAAAATAAGAAGTTACAAAAGTTAATAGTAATTTACTTCGGAATGGAATCACGAAAGTTAAATTGAAATTAGAAATTGTGGTTTGTTGTATATTGCTCGAGTCTAAATGTTATATTGTTAACAAAAGGAATATTAATTGTGCAATTGGGAAGTTTAAAATGTGAAAATATTGTTTGGAATTGGAAATTTTAAAGTCATATAATTTTATCACTGGAAAGAACTACATAAGAATACTTTGGGGAGAAGGACTGATCAACCTTCAACCGATTATTGTTATGAATACTTAAATTTATTTGAACTCAATTTTGATTATCAAGTTTGATATAATGTAAAATTAATTGATATAATTGATATTATTATCTTGAGTCATGTTAACTTAAACCTACTTTCGGAATTGAGTAAATTGGAAGATGTAATAGGATAGACTCCGAGACAATCGGCTAGATGTAATAAAATACTAGAAGATAACCACGGAAGAAGATTCCGAGTAAATCGGCACAATTGAAGAATTTAGTTGCTAGATGTACTTAAGTTATAGTTAAGTTAATTTTAATGAAATTGAATAATTACGATTTGGAATTGATGTAAAAGCGAATAACGTTAAACGGAGAGAAATGATTATAAGCATGCGTGAAATGGTTTTGAAATAATTGGGCGAAAGAAATTGAATTTACGAGGATAATGATGGACTTTGATGATGGAAACGAATGAGTCGAAGAAATGTCAATGCGTTAACGAATAGTATTTGGCATTTGAGCAGCATAATTGAGCGATTGAGTCATCTTTATTCGAAAACTGCAATCTTGAGACCGGAAATACGTGTTAAAACGTTATTTTCATATTTATTGGATAGAAAGCGATGAGATTCACTTGAGACAACTTGTATGATGATACCAAAATCTTCACTACTTCGAATCTACACGACTACGAATCTGGAGCTATGATTTACTTGACTTCTATGTCTGATGCATTGCTGATCATTTCGCGAACTCCAGAGCTACACGACAACGAATACATAGCTTGTTTGCTATCGACTACAAAGATGTTGATGATACGATACCAATAATCTTCTACGCATTTAGAAATTACTTCGGAAAATTTTTACGAATACTGCCAAGCAAATTACTAATGTCTTTGATGAGATGCTAAACACATTTTGGAAAAGTACAGCAGAAACTTTGAAATACTACACGACGACATATGTGATACGCCATTGAAATCGACGACTACTGCTATTCTTCAAATCGACTCTACGATAACCTTACGAGTTATGATTGCGATTTATTAAAAAGTGCTACGAAGGAAATCATCATCAGCGATGTTAAAAACAATAAGTGCTACGAGTGAATTATGATATAATTGATCAACATTATGTATTTATAAATATCGTTTTATCGTTCAATATTACATTAATACTACTAACTGTTTTATTCGTTGGGGAAAGTAATATGTTCTGTTACTTGTTCACCTACTAATATTTTCACGAACTAATACATTGAATTTTATGTTATTTTAGTAAGCATGCAATATAATCGAAACATTGTAAATAAATTCTGTAATTATACATACTAAATTGGATTTTACGCATTATAAGATAATTGACACTTATGTTTGAATTGTATGAAATGAGAGAATTATCAATTTTAAATCAATAATGAAAATGTATAATAATTTGTATAATGTCTGACGAATGACTATTGCTACCAACTTAAATCACAAAGACAACTGGCACCCCAGATCTCTTCCAACCGTATACAACGCTTTTTATGGGAAGGGGATTTTGTCGAAGCGGGGGAGTATATGAGGATACAAGGGAGAGCCGGAGGCGATATGCAAATCAGCTGACAAAGCTACGGGAAAACTGTTAGCTATTGAGGTTTATGAGTTACTCTGTAGCGGACCTTCGGACTTGGAACTTATCTCCTGTGGAACTAGCGCGAAAGACAATAGGGACAGACAATTACATACAGCAAATAAGTTATAATGAATAATACAGAATATTTCTCTCTCCTAACAAAGTGAATTGCATAAGATTATTTCCTTACGCAAAATATCCGGCCAGAAAGAGTGATAGAAAATAGGAAGAAAAGAACCTGAGCATAAGTGAACGAGAAAGGCAAGGGAACACCTTTTTACAACACGTAATGCAACACAAGGGGGAATTTTATTGTTATGTAATATTATAGTAGCACCCAACATACGTGGCTAGATTTCGCGAAAGGTAAGCATCTTTACTTTACATAAACATAAAGTGGGGCATGCGCATGGGATTCTTTCACTATTCTTGAATAAATGTTTGTATCTATGTCCGTAATATTTTGTAATTAATGAGCAAGGGTAATATTTTGTAATTAATGAGCAAGGACTAGGCTATCAGTACTAAGTCCAATCAACGGTCTATGAAATTCGGGCCAATACGCAGTCGCTAGAAATTTACTGATTTCAACATTTTCTAGCACACTTTGCTAGGAATCAACTAGTCTTCTATAATATAATCTCAGACTTGGAAAAAATTACCTGTCTATGTCTGTACGTGTGGTAGGGAGAGCATAGGGAGCCTGCATATATTACGTAAAGCAAAACCCCCTCCCCCATGTGTAACGCAAGTGTTGACTGCAACACATTTGAGTACCTCCTCCTCCCATCAACTGCACACGTAATGTATGCATGTTCCATAAAAGCAAAATGCGCAAGCCCAAATTAATGTTTTCAATAATGTACTCCAATGCATACCTTCATGTGCTAAATTTAGTACATGGAGGTATGCGCTAGGGTACATTATTGAAAACATTAATTTTTCTAAACAACCTAAATGAGTCGTTTCATAATATTATTGCAACATTAAAATAATAATAGAAATTTACATAAGAAGGTTGAATGGTGGTGAGTCGTGATTAAATGGAAATGATTAGCGAAAGGGGACGTTTCGTAATGGTCGCAATGTGCCTTATTAAATAGCATTTCAAAACTTCTAATACAAATTGGTTCCCCTATATCGAAAAACTTATTTAACATTTTTTAGTAGAGCTGAGCTGGGTTTACTTTTTTACTACCCTCTTGATTCCTTTGGCAGTTGGCACACCTTTTTTTAGAATTAAATAAATAACAATCTGGGTAACTAACTATTTATTCTTTAAAAATATTTATTCGTAAGTTTACTCATGCGGTTTGTACGTTTATCTAAAATCCTACGGGGAATCTAATTTTTTTTTGATTTAGAAAGGGAGCTTTTTGGTGACTTTTTGGGATTTTTTTCAAAAATGGATTGTTTCATTGTTCCCTGTATTCGGCGCTACGATCTACAGTTATTATTTTGGTTTAGGAAATTCTTTTTTAGCACGAAGTTGGGGCTGCAGCTAATTTTTCCAACCAAAAGTATATTAATTTAAATAAACTTTGTATTACCAAAGTTAAAATAATAACGCAATGGATCTTTTCGAAATTGTTTTTATTACTGTGTTGAGGGGCCTGCTGAATTTCTCTTGAGTGTTAGGTTTGCCCCTTAGCTGGGTTCATTAGTCTATAATATAATCGCACTAATACCCGACTATCTATGTCTTGGTAGGAGAACCTAGGGAACCTGCATATGTTACGTAACCTAAAACCCCCTCTCTCAAGTGTAGCGCAAGTGCTAGCTGTAACCTTATGGACATCGCCTCCTCCCATCAACTATAAACGTAATATATGCATGTTCCTTGAAAGCTCGAAAGCAAAATGCGCATGCCCCCTCCCTCTAAACCAACGAAATGAGTTCTTTCATCATACCCATAAGATAATCTTAAAGTGGAGTTGCGCAATGAAAAATTTCCGTGATAATGTATAAATGTAAAAGATGAACTTCGTGTAACTACGCAGGCGCAAGAATAATTACAATATTTCTAAACCGGGGGACGGGCTTATTTCTAGTATAGAATAATCATCTGTATTGTTTACTTTCGAAATACCGTTACCCCGTGGTAGGCTTAAGGCTTATTGTTATGCATACGCGTTTGCGCATTAGCATATAGAAATTATAGAATACGATGATCTAAGTACTACAGTACAAGTACAACAGGATCTTCATTCCGTAATGCAACAGAACAACCAACAGTGGGACAGGAGTCCAAAATGTCAAGTAACACAAATACCTCGAACGAAGAATTCACGACGATAACGCCAATCGAAATTTCAACTACTGGACTTCAGAGATATGGAGAACGTGCTTCTGAATCTTATCCACGCCGGACACCAAGACCGGCAACTCCACCTCCATTTAACTCAATAAGGAGTCAATGAGGACAAAATTCTCTCTTATTCTTGGCCTCAACCGTCGTTGACAATTCCAGATATTCCAATTCCCCAGCCACCTTTCAATTACCATTGGTTTAATCAAGCACCTCAGAATGTCATTGTGAATGGCAACTTAAATCTTATACTCAGAGCCCAATTCCAGAAGTATGACTCCAATTTTAATAAAGTTAATTCTAAGCTAAAGAAATCTAGAAAAGATCTTGGGACTTCAAATAACAGAATTTCCCAAGTTGATTTAGATGCCAAAGAACGCCCTCGATTGTCAAATGAGAACGAGAAGGAAGAATTTGCAAAAGTGATGACCCGTATTAACCAACTCAATACCAAAATTGAAAAAGTGGATAAATACTCCCGTGAATCCAAATAAAATATCGACATGGAGTTGACGAAAATTGTTGGTCATCTTAAACAATTGTACAATAAGATAAAAGACCAAGAAGTCCGGTTTATAAATCTTATCAGAACTTTGAATAGTATGAGTACGAATCCATTGCCCAATAATGGACCTTCTGGGCCAGCAGTGTAGAATTATTATCATCTTAATATTTATTGTGTTCAATTTATGTACTAGTACATGCATAATCATGATAATAAATTTATTATTTATATTCATTTATTCGATCAAAAGTATACGTACTTCCTTTGCGAGCTAGAAAATAATAAATAATTAAAAAAGCATTGAAAAATGTTTCCGTCTTGGTAGTAAGTAGTTTGATTTAGTTGAAAAATATTTTTTCGGAGCAATTGACAATACATAATATAATATCATTGTAAATATACAGAACGACGGCTATAATAAAATAAATAAAATTTTCAAACATTTTGTAAAGATAATTAAAACGGAATTTTTAAACGACTGCTTGATTATAAACAACTTATTTTAACTATGTATATCGCTATAGTAAGATGTTATACTCAACTTCAATACGTGTTATACCACAATGTATGTCGACAAGTATGAGTCTGTATGTATGTTTGTGTGACAGTGCCAGTATGGGGATGAGATAATATATATCTGACCAAAGTACATAGAGGTTGGCTTTGGCCATATAAATCTGACATGGCATATTATGGGGATTTTACAAAATGCAGACAGTTGCAACAGTTTAACAGTGCAACAGTGGCACTTCAGGGCCATTCATAAACCAGAAACTACTATAGCACGGTTGCATACAGTTGGCTATTGTAGCACTGTTGCATACAGTTGGCTATTGTAGCACTGTTGCATACAGTTGGCTATTGTAGCACTGTTGCATACAGTTGGCTATTGTAGCACTGTTGCATACAGTTGGCTATTGTAGCACTGTTGCATACAGTTGGCTATTGTAGCACTGTTGCATACAGTTGGCTATTGTAGCACTGTTGCATACAGTTGGCTATTGTAGCACTGTTGCATACAGTTGGCTATTGTAGCACTGTTGCATACAGTTGGCTATTGTAGCACTGTTGCATACAGTTGGCTATTGTAGCACTGTTGCATACAGTTGGCTATTGTACTGTTGACACTGTTGGCTATTGTAGCACTGTTGCATACTGGTTATTGTATTGTAGCACTGTTGCATACAGTTGGCTATTGTAGCACTGTTGCATACAGTTGGCTATTGTAGCACTGTTGCATACAGTTGGCTATTGTAGCACTGTTGCATACAGTTGGCTATTGTAGCACTGTTGCATACAGTTGGCTATTGTAGCACTGTTGCATACAGTTGGCTATTGTAGCACTGTTGCATACAGTTGGCTATTGTAGCACTGTTGCATACAGTTGGCTATTGTAGCACTGTTGCATACAGTTGGCTATTGTAGCACTGTTGCATACAGTTGGCTATTGTAGCACTGTTGCATACAGTTGGCTATTGTAGCACTGTTGCATACAGTTGGCTATTGTAGCACTGTTGCATACAGTTGGCTATTGTAGCACTGTTGCATACAGTTGGCTATTGTAGCACTGTTGCATACAGTTGGCTATTGTAGCACTGTTGCATACAGTTGGCTATTGTAGCACTGTTGCATACAGTTGGCTATTGTAGCACTGTTGCATACAGTTGGCTATTGTAGCACTGTTGCATACAGTTGGCTATTGTAGCACTGTTGCATACAGTTGGCTATTGTAGCACTGTTGCATACAGTTGGCTATTGTAGCACTGTTGCATACAGTTGGCTATTGTAGCACTGTTGCATACAGTTGGCTATTGTAGCACTGTTGCATACAGTTGGCTATTGTAGCACTGTTGCATACAGTTGGCTATTGTAGCACTGTTGCATACAGTTGGCTATTGTAGCACTGTTGCATACAGTTGGCTATTGTAGCACTGTTGCATACAGTTGGCTATTGTAGCACTGTTGCATACAGTTGGCTATTGTAGCACTGTTGCATACAGTTGGCTATTGTAGCACTGTTGCATACAGTTGGCTATTGTAGCACTGTTGCATACAGTTGGCTATTGTAGCACTGTTGCATACAGTTGGCTATTGTAGCACTGTTGCATACAGTTGGCTATTGTAGCACTGTTGCATACAGTTGGCTATTGTAGCACTGTTGCATACAGTTGGCTATTGTAGCACTGTTGCATACAGTTGGCTATTGTAGCACTGTTGCATACAGTTGGCTATTGTAGCACTGTTGCATACAGTTGGCTATTGTAGCACGTTTGCATACAGTTGGCTATTGTAGCACTGTTGCATACAGTTGGCTATTGTAGCACTGTTGCATACAGTTGGCTATTGTAGCACGTTTGCATACAGTTGGCTATTGTAGCACTGTTGCATACAGTTGGCTATTGTAGCACTGTTGCATACAGTTGGCTATTGTAGCACTGTTGCATACAGTTGGCTATTGTAGCACTGTTGCATACATTTGGCTATTGTAGCACTGTTGCATACAGTTGGCTATTGTAGCACTGTTGCATACAGTTGGCTATTGTAGCACTGTTGCATACAGTTGGCTATTGTAGCACTGTTGCATACAGTTGGCTATTGTAGCACTGTTGCATACAGTTGGCTATTGTAGCACTGTTGCATACAGATGGCTATTGTAGCACTGTTGCATACAGTTGGCTATTGTAGCACTGTTGCACACAGTTGGCTATTGTAGCACTGTTGCATACAGTAGGCTATTGTAGCACTGTTGCATACAGTTGGCTATTGTAGCAATGTTGCATACAGTTGGCTATTGTAGCACTGTTGCATACAGTTGGCTATTGTAGCACTGTTGCATACAGTTGGCTATTGTAGCACTGTTGCATACAGTTGGCTATTGTAGCACTTTTGCATACAGTTGGCTATTGTAGCACTGTTGCATACAGTTGGCTATTGTAGCACTGTTGCATACAGTTGGCTATTGTAGCACTGTTGCATACAGTTGGCTATTGTAGCACTGTTGCATACAGTTGGCTATTGTAGCACTGTTGCATACAGTTGGCTATTGTAGCACTGTTGCATACAGTTGGCTATTGTAGCACGTTTGCATACAGTTGGCTATTGTAGCACTGTTGCATACAGTTGGCTATTGTAGCACTGTTGCATACAGTTGGCTATTGTAGCACGTTTGCATACAGTTGGCTATTGTAGCACTGTTGCATACAGTTGGCTATTGTAGCACTGTTGCATACAGTTGGCTATTGTAGCACTGTTGCATACAGTTGGCTATTGTAGCACTGTTGCATACAGTTGGCTATTGTAGCACTGTTGCATACAGTTGGCTATTGTAGCACTGTTGCATACAGTTGGCTATTGTAGCACTGTTGCATACAGTTGGCTATTGTAGCACTGTTGCATACAGTTGGCTATTGTAGCACTGTTGCATACAGTTGGCTATTGTAGCACTGTTGCATACAGTTGGCTATTGTAGCACTGTTGCATACAGTTGGCTATTGTAGCACTGTTGCATACAGTTGGCTATTGTAGCACTGTTGCATACAGTTGGCTATTGTAGCACTGTTGCATACAGTTGGCTATTGTAGCACTGTTGCATACAGTTGGCTATTGTAGCACTGTTGCATACAGTTGGCTATTGTAGCACTGTTGCATACAGTTGGCTATTGTAGCACTGTTGCATACAGTTAATCTGTAGCACTGTTGCATACAGTTGAACTGTAGCACTGTTGCATACAGTTGAACTGTAGCACTGTTGCATACAGTTGAACTGTAGCACTGTTGCATACAGTTGAATTATAGCACTTTTGCATACAGTTGAACTGTAGCACTTTTGCAAACAGTTGAACTGTAGCACTTTTGCATACAGTTGAACTGTAGCACTTTTGCATACAGTTGAACTGTAGCACTTTTGCATACAGTTGAACTGTAGCACTTTTGAATACAGTTGAACTGTAGCACTTTTGCATACAGTTGAACTGTAGCACTTTTGCATACAGTTGAACTGTAGCACTTTTGAATACAGTTGAACTGTAGCACTTTTGCATACAGTTGAACTGTAGCACTTTTGCATACAGTTGAACTGTAGCACTTTTGCATACAGTTGCAGAAACTTTTAATTGCGAACATATTTTAGCTCAGTTATACGCAGTATTTTTACACCCATATTAATTAATTTGATGTTTTACTGATTAAATTGACTTTAAAGAAAAGATTGATTAAAATTCAGGTTAATAATAATATTACTATTTTTTTAATTATGTAACCTAAAGCACTCCTTCGCAGTTTCTAAGTAAAAGTTAGTTATGTATGCTGAAATTTATAATAATTTTATATTTACATAAAATATACATAAAAAACCTATTGCAAGCCGTAACAGTGGCCCGCCAAAATAAGGGGGACCGTGTGCACATTTTTGGTAGAATAATTGTAGAGTTAGATTTATTTTTATTACAAGAATTAACAGTAAATCAAGTAACAATCATACCAATGATTGTTAGTTTATAGTTATCTTTGATTTACTGTTGATACAATTGATCATAATCGGAAAGAAAACAATATTTAAAAATGATCAAATTTGAATTTCGAATTCATTAGAAAATTAAAACAGAGCTACAGTGGAAGTGTATGCAACGGTGTTACAGTAGCAATCTGTATGCAACAGGGCTGCAGTAGCAATCTGTATGCAACAGTGCTACAGTAGCAATCTGTATGCAACAGGGCTGCAGTAGCAATCTGTATGCAACAGTGCTACAGTAGCAATCTGTATGCAACAGTGCTACAGTAGCAATCTGTATGCAACAGTGCTACAGTAGCAATCTGTATGCAACAGTGCTACAGTAGCAATCTGTATGCAACAGTGCTACAGTAGCAATCTGTATGCAACAGTGCTACAGTAGCAATCTGTATGCAACAGTGCTACAGTAGCAATCTGTATGCAACAGTGCTACAGTAGCAATCTGTATGCAACAGTGCTACAGTAGCAATCTGTATGCAACAGTGCTATAGTAGTTTATGGTTTATGAATGCCCCTGTAAGTGCTACTGTTGAACCGTTGCAATTGTCTGCATTTTGTAAAATCCCCTTACCTAGTTCCCATTTTTTATCCTTAGGCCTCCTTATCTTATCTCCTACCTACGTTAAGCTAATCTGCCTTATCCGACTCCTCACAAACTCGTATTCATCCCACTACTTTCCTGCACGATTCCTCCCGTTTTGATCAAACCTATAGTACCTGTACTTACTTTATCTACTACAATGATTACGTTGCAAAATTGATACAAACTTTTTACTTCAACTTGCAGAATTTTTATTTTATATTGAGCATAACGGGCAGGAACACATTGCGTTCCAATTATTATGGCAACTTTTGTTTACACTTTTGGATTGGAGATAACAAATACACTAACAACAAACAATAAATCACGCTGTAGTGTACAGTAAGCGTAAAATGTAAATAATGCGCACTGTTGATATGACTATAATAATAAACAATATCTGATAAAGTTGTTTTCTTCAATAAGGTAAAAGTTTTATTTACGTAGCGATAACTAATT
Organism: Tomocerus qinae; assembly: GCA_020055645.1. Lineage (NCBI taxonomy): Eukaryota > Metazoa > Arthropoda > Collembola > Entomobryomorpha > Tomoceridae > Tomocerus > Tomocerus qinae. The sequence continues at coordinate 48,724,890 of CM034546.1, read as the reverse complement.
TTGTAGGTTTGATTGAATTTCATTGATATTGAAGTTTCATTCAAGTTGAGAGAACTGCAATTACATACTTAAAAATTAAAATTTAACTTTTTTAATATAAATTATTGTGTTCTAAGGGTGATTCATTCATGATTTAAATAATTTGAAATCTGCATTCTAGTTAATAATATTTAGATTGCCACTTATGCAATTAGTTTTTGGTATAGTTAAATAATAATTACTATGGTAATGCACAATATGTACAATTTTTGTATTTTAGGCAGCATACTTAAACGTTTATTTTGTTGTAAGTACAAGTAAGTCTATAAGTTACCGATGTAATAAATTGAGTGTTAAAGTCATTTTTATTTAAAAATGTAGAAAAGCGTGTCTACAATATGGCTAAACCATATGAAGAATTGGAGGACGGCCCACTTAAGGAGAAGCTTAAAACAACAGTCAACGGACTAGTGTGGCCAGATCCATTTGTCAAATTTGGATCTACAAAATGTTTTTTACCTCTTGGATTTGCAAATTATCTGGACGATATTGAAGGCTTTGAAGTTCGAGAAGACGATGTTTGGGTTGTCACATATCCAAAAGCAGGTAAAGGAAACAAATAAGCTTAATTTATCTAAACGAATAAAAAGTAACGACCGGTTGAAGTAAGGCAGTGGTTGCACAAATACATATGCTATTGTTTTAATTAGTTTAGGTAAGGAACTTCGAAAGAGGGTCCTTGTGTGCCTTGTGTAGTTAATTTTTAAAAAGTACATCCACTGTCTTACTTCAACCCATATCGAGTGTATCTTCCATTTGGAAAACCTCTTTGTGTTAATTTTATTAAATTTTGGAATTCTTTGTAGCGAGATAAGATATTTATTATTTCAGGCACTACTTGGGCCCAGGAGATGACATGGCTGATTGTAAACGACTTGGATTACAATTGTGCAAAATTAAGTATCCTCCAACGCTCGCCATTTCTAGAGTAGCCAAATTATTATATTTATACATGTCTTGGTTAATACTACAAAAACACATTCCAACTACATTTCATCGATTGCCCTACATTTACAGCTTCATACGTCCTAAACTCATCCATTGGCATGTGTAAATATACGGACATGAATGGTTTAATTTTCAACTAAGTCTTCAGGGGTGGCATTCCGTATCTATGGTTCAATTTAGAATTGATCCGATAAAATATAATCCAAAGTTGAACCAGGTTTAACCCAAAATCAAAACCTCATCCTATAAGTGGTTAAGTTGTCGTGTCAATAACTTTCCACTTTGAGAGCATTGCTGTGACCGCTTATTCAACTTCGAACTGCATCTGTAAATAATACTGACAGGAAATTATTAAAATATAGCAAAAATCAATTGAAAATTGCACAAAAAGTGGGGTTAGGTCTGGTAGAGGGCTAGTCTAACTTTTTTGCTCTCAAATCATGGTTTAACCTTTTTAGTAAAAGTTACAGAATACGAGTATTTACTAACTCGGATTAAAGTTGCATTGATTTAACTCGAGATTATCTTTTCTCGTGATAAACCGCTTTCAAGGATAAATTTTGTTACTGATCGAGTTTAACTTCAGATTATCTTTAACCCGGTTATTTTTGGGTTAACCTAGATCCCTTATCGGGCTCCAGATGTATTTAATCATTTTCCTTTGCACTTGATACAGGCATACAGCGTTAATTTCATCTATGCGGAGTAAGTAGTCAAAATGGTAGACCATTTGTACGTACCAGAAACGATGGTACAATAATAACAGAAACGACAATGGTAATGGCAAGGGAATTAAAACCACCGAGGGTAATCAAAAGCCACCTTCCTTTGAATTTGCTTCCAAAACAAATTACAAATGGAGAAAGGAAGCCAAAAATAATTTACGTAGCAAGAGAACCGAAAGATGTTTGCGTATCATGGTACCATCATCGATTGACTTGGGAAAACTATTTAGGGACCCTTGAAGATAACGTGGATGAGTTCATTGCTGGAGTTTGTAAGTTCAATGCCATAAAGTCAACATTAATAAAAGCTTGCTTTAAAAGGTGTAATTTACATAAATTCGCCGAAATTAAATTCTTAAAGGTTTATACGGTCCATATTTTCCTCATGTAAAAGAATTTTGGGAAATTAAAGATCAACCGAACATTCTTTTCCTCACTTACGAAGCAATGAAAAAAGTACGGTATCAATATTATGTTAATTTCTTTGTATATTATGATTCAGTAAAATTACTTAAAACGAAAATGTTAGTAAAATTGTGATGTTTCAGGACTTGTCGTCGGTTTTGAAAAAGGTTTCGACGTTTTTGGGCAAACAAAACATTATCTGACGATGGTAGGTTAAAGCTAGCTGACCATCTAAACTTCGAGAATATGAAAACGAATCCAGCTGCTAACAATTTTCAGTTTACCAAGGTCTACTGCCAAATGCATGGCACAGAGGAGAAAAGCCAATTCCTGCGGAAAGGTAAAATTGGTTCGTGGAAAGATGAAATGTCTCCAAAACAAGTCGAATTGCTAAATTCTTGGGTACTAGAAAATCAAATTGATGGATTGTATCCTATGTCTGCTACAAATTAATTCTTACTCATAACAAAAGATAAAAATAGAAGTAAAATGAAATTGCTGTTAAAGAATAAAATCCATTTTTTAAAGTAGACATTTTATATAATTTTTGTTTTCACTCACAGTTATGTAGTGAAGTAGGCATTAGGATTGTTCATTTGCTGGCTGAATTTAAAGCAATGAGATGTGGCATCTCATTGGCTCAGTTGCCCCTTTCCCTGTTTTCCCTAGTTTAGCAAATACAACTTTTACCTTAATATATTGCACCCGTTTCCTCCACTCCCGTCAGTCATTATTTTTACCTCTTTTCTGACCTAACCTAGTTAAATATAATGATATTTGTTAGACCTTAACAATAAAACGGTTTATTAAGTAGCGGAGCTGCTTTATAGGAATGCCTGATCTGTCTCTCTGTCCCTCTGTCTTTTAACACGATAACTCAAGAACGGTTTGAGATAACTAAAAATTGGTGTAACTTTCGCTGTCGACATTGTAGAACGTCATGCAATAACTCGTTCGAAAGGTCAATCGTTAGGTTAAATCAATGTGAAGTCATCTGGGTCAAAAGGTCAAAGGTCATTGGAAAAATGTCAATTAACGTGGCAAACCCTCTCTGCTACTTTTTTACATCCATTGGACATGGTTTATTTCTTGTTGCGTTAAGTTAGGTCAGATTGGCATGAGAGGCAAAAATTGGAACAGAGGTGATCTGAGTTAAAGGATTTGTGCAATCACAAATGTTTCTTTTAAGGACACCAACGAGATAATATTACTCTTATCTGTTATCTAGATACAATTTCTAAATTATATTTTCTTGGTGATTTTTTTTCCTAGCCTTACCTTATGTTTTGTCACCTTACCGGTATGGTTGGTGAGTATTAGAAACTTAGTTTTGTATAGTTTTGGCCAGGTAAAACTGGCCTTTGTGGATTAGTTTAATCTCAGTCGACGTCGCATTTCATAAAAACATAATTTTTCACGCTTACCTGATTTAATTTTTACTGCCGATACTAATACCATCATTCATCATACGTTTGTAGGTAGAGAAAACCATTCTAATACTACCGGTCATGTTGCTAGGATTCCAACTCAAAGAGTATTTTGAAATTAGAATGCTAAATTTGATGTTCAAAATTGCCAATTTTTTGGCCTTTATACAATTATATACTTTTCTTCGATTTTCTAATGATGTGATCGAATGTCTTGGTTTTTAGCCATGCATGTGTGTAGGAGCACCGATTTTCTATAATAATGTAATTAGTAATTGAAGGTAAATTATTGATTATTTTTTACGAGTTTGAAAAAATGTAACAATTAATTGACAGATACTGTGACATTTTGACACAGAGAGCACTGAGAGCAGTGAAAATCTGGTTGCGGCCCGATATTTTCTGGAAAATTAGTTCAAAAAGACGTCTTGAAAGAAAATCGTTGAAAGTTCTACACTCATTCACCGAAAATGTAGCGATGCATGATATATATTTATTATACGTCTATATCTCTATGACTGTTAGCGGTGAAGGTTTATGTCATTATGTGAGGATATACCTATTTTTGGCTGTTAGTTAGTTATAATACAGTGTATACAAGGATTATTGTAATATGTTTGTAATAATTGGCATTTCAAATTGAATATCTGTAACATGTATTATTTTGTGTGATAGGTGACAGCCCGCCGGAAGCGCAAATAAAACCCTACTATACTAATAACAAGTTAACTTGACTTGAATATGCCTTGGGCTATGACTAGAATCCTGTTTCAAATGAAAATAGATATCAATCATGTCACTCCTACGGGCAAAAACATGTTACTAGGGGCCATTCAAAATATGTATCACCCGGAAAACGAAGGATTATGTAAATTATGTAACCTTAATGAAATAGAGAATGTACTTCACGTTATATATCGTTGTCCACATTACAAACATGTTAGGTATCTACTCCATAGTCCACATACTACTGATCATTACATTAACATATACGATGTACAAAATGTCGAGGATGCTAAATCGTTGTATTTGTTCTGGAAAGGAGTGAATTCAGTAAGATCAACGTATTTTGCTGACTCAGACTTTTGTTCATAGTGAGTGTAAACAAAGTAATTAGATTAGATAAGAGGCACTATTGTAATGTTATAACATCTTATGTCTATAGAAAATATCTTTAATATAAGTTACTAAGAAGTAAGTATAATAAGTAATAAGTAGTAAGTACTATATAACTCTATATATCTATAATAAATATAACACGGATTAATCTCCGCTACTTTCGCAAACACTAACACATTTAAATAATTTGTTGTAAAAAGATGTAAAGGCCATATCGTCTCAATAAAGCCATTATTATTATTATTATTACTAATAACAAGTTGTCTTAAAACAAACCTTTGTAAACAGGCAAAGACTTAATTATAAACGATTCGCCAGTGATCAAAAATATGGCACCATTTTGTGTTTATATTCTATTAATTATTGGGTTATCCTCAGCGTGGGAAATAAAAGATATAGCAGATTTTGAAAAGGAATGCTACATTATGTGTTATTTAACAAACATTGTACACACAATCACAAGTACAAAAATTTACAATAGATCTTCGATTATCTTGCCTTGGTCAGACGCAAATGAAGATGTGTTTGTTTTGCACCTATTTGGACGACGGAAGATGGCCGAGCATAATGCATTTGTATATTCTATGATGCATCTGTGTTCAGGAATAAATTGCTATAGGAAGCAGCTGAGGGAAATGGCGATAGAATACTTTATTACAAGCTGCAAAGTGTATTGTCTTTAATAATCCATATGACAATAATGTAGATAATCTTGACTACTGTGGGTCACCACTTCGAGATGGTTTTATCACACATACCCATATCAACTCAAAGAAAGGAATTACAGTTGTAATTAGTTCGATTATATTTCACAATTTTCCAAATTCCACAATAGGGTCAGTGGCGGCTCTAGGATTTGCGAGGCCCTGGGCAAAATGTTTGTGCGAGGCCCCAAAATAATAATTCACAAATATGCAAATTATTATATTAATTCAAATCTACGAATTTTTTCCGTTTTTAAATGAATTTGGCATATTAGCGTGAAAATTTTATGTTATTGAAAACAAAACAAGTAATTGTACAGAAGTGAGTTTCGGGAGGGACTATATTATGTGATACTGATATCTGAATTACATATATTCGCGCGCAGCGCGAAAAACTTTGTCAATTTTTGACAAAAATTAGTCAAAACTGGCAAATAAACAATTTTTTTGCTATTTTGAGAAAAATATCCGTTTTCTTGGATTTTGGGGTGTGGCTTCAGCTTATAAGGGTTTCCACCTCAATACACGTCCTTTATTCAAAATAAGACCCTAAAACTCTGCTAAAAACTACTATGTAGGCGCTATTCGGCATTTTAGAATTTGAATATTTTATTCATTTAAAAAAATCAGTATTTCTTTTAACATTTAAAAAAACTATTAGTGGAAATAATTAATATAATTATCTACATCCACTGCAAACGCAGTTTTGGTATCACAAAATGCTACAAATTTGTGGATTGAAATGCATGTAGTAATTCTATAATAATTCTGAGAGATGCTGCTTTAGTGTCACCAGTATGTTTTACTAGATTGCGAGATGTCTACTTTCGGTATACTTTTCTTCCTTGAATTCTAAAAATAGTTCTTTAATAAAGCTGTAACAAAACGTATAACTTAAACCAAAATGCAAAACCAGTATTTCTGAAGTGAAATCAAAACAAACAAGTTGAAATTCTTTCTTTGTCAAAGCTCTGCGCGAGGCCCCAAAAGCGCGAGGCCCTGGGCAACTGCCCAGTCTGCCCATTGGGAAAGCCGCCTCTGAATAGGGTATATTTACCACAAAGACAAATGCATTAATTTACGAGGAGCCAATGTAGAGAGACTCTTACAATTTTATTTCTTGTGTTATTTTAGAAGACAAAAGCCTCTCTTTCTATGGCTACATTCGGCCTTATCAACTTCATGCTTATGTTGGCATAACCATTTCTGTTTTTGTCGTTATAACCTTCCTCCATGGAGTGTCATTTTACAAAGGAGATAATAGCGACCCGTTCTTCCTAATCTGCTATGCATATCTGTTGGAAGTAGGTTATTCTCACCACAAGCTGATAAAAAAGCGTGGATCAAATTAGTTATCGGCCCGTTCCTACTTATGTTCGTTGTATTAACAAATGCCTACAAAGGAATCGTCACTACAGATTTGGTTGAGCCACGTCCCGTCAAACGAATTGAATCCATGGAACATTTGACAAACCTATCAGAAATTTCTACCTTTGGGGCTTTAATTGAAACAACCGAGTTTGAACCTTTCGAATTTTCGGAATTTATACTAGAGAGGCTTTTAACAGGGTATTATGACAAATACAACAAAGAAATGGAACATATTTATTTTCATGAGCACAACAAAAGTACAGTACTAGAAGCCCTCCAAATCCACAATTTGGAAAGTAAAAATTCGAACAATCTTTTTGGGATTCTTTTATACGATTTATATAAAGTTATATATTTTATGCATATCATTATTTGTACGGTTCATCCTCTTCTCCAAGCACTTCGCACCCGGAAATTGTAATTAAAATTGCCAATTCACTTAAATTCCCTCCTGGATTTCCGTACATTACTCCTTATGAGTGGATTTCACAATGCAATAACTCTGCAATGATTCTCCAAAAGTCTACTATGCATCGATTTCTTAATGATTCACATTGGAATCCTCAGAGTGGAGGAGTTCAACCTCTCAAAACTTTATATCATGGAATGGAAGAAGAACATATTATTCCAACATCATTTTATATAGTAATCCGGACTAAGGAAATACCTCTACTCACTCCCCGTGTATGACGAAATTTATTTGTTGTGAGTCAATCTGGGCTCTTTGATTTCTGGTTCGAAAACTTCAAATCATATAATTATACAAGATGCCGTACATGCTGGCTCAGAAATCCACCACGGCCTTTAACCTTTGACAATTCCAATATCGCTACAATATTTGCAATTGCTGCCTCCATACTTCTAGCATCTTTAATAGCTTTCTTTTCAGAAATTATAGCGTCCCGAAAAAACAAATTAAGGAAGTTTAGTTATGGCATTTGGAAAAGTTACAATAATAACTAAAAATCGAATCATCACCGGAATATATTTAATTCATAACATTATCTTTGGTACTCGTTCTCAACACTCAAAATTGTACAATAATTCATAATCGTTAACACAATAAATATTCTCTGAAGAGAAATTTTAACTCTTCTCTTTTAACGAATATTATCAATATAAAAATAAACAGACGTAAGCTAGTTTGAGAATCGTTGTTAATTTGTGAATTTTGAACCCTTAATTTTGCCATCCATATTTTAATTATTATATTTTGGTGATTAAGTTGAATTGAAATTGCTAATAATATGCTTTGATTTTAACTTTTTGCTAATTTAAAATGACTTTCATTTCCGGACACAATTCATTCTCATCTACAATACGTGTTATACCACAAGTATCAAGACGCATCCACACACACATGCAATGGCATGGCATGTTGAATAGTAATTTTACGTGATATATACATATTATACTGGAACTGGAGCCTGGAACTGGTTTAGAATAGAGATGGAAGCTTAGCGAGTTGTATAACATCCTTGCAGAAAATTCAGACAGATACGTCCGTAAGTTGACGGTGAGAGACTGACGCATGACGTGTTGAGGAGTCAATGTGAAAATCGAGAGTATAACGTAGTAAGTACACTTTGCTATGGCTCTACAAAAAATTGTTAGGTGCGTTATTGGAAGCCTAATATAGCTTGCCTAATGTCTACTATCAAACACGCATCTTGTTGTTTCTCTGCAGAAAATCAATTCTCTCTTGCCATTCATTCTCCGTGACTGAATGATGTATACTGTTTTAGTACTTGCCAGTTTTTCAAATACGTTCTAAATTATGTCGTTAATTTTAATATTTTTATAGGTAACATTTATTTATTAATACATTTAAATTATGGTATCAATTTATGGCCAAATGTTATATTTATTAATTGTTAATATTAAACTTTGGAAACCACAATTGATTTATTGTTTAAAAATACTTATTAGATGAAGATTTAGTCATCGTAGATAATGTCAAATTCCCATTGTTGCTCTGGCTTGGACGCGTTGCAATTGACGAAGGTAGCGGCATGTTGCCTAAAAATTGAAATAAATGGCAAAATTATAAGTGGGAAAAAATTGCACATTACAAATAACAGACGGAATTCAAAATTGTATCAAATTCCTATTCTGGGTAAAACTGTAAGTTTAATTGCCCCAAAAGGCGGAAATGTGAAAAAATGTTATTATTTTCAAAATATGTATAAAAATTTGCTCAAAAACCCTAAAATAAATTTGTTCGAAAAACTGTGTGTGGAAATACTTATAACAAGTAGGTTACGACCCAAAGTTTCATGACTGAATTTTCAATCATTATAGAAAAGATATTTTATCTGATAAATATCTCGGCTCTGAATAATAAAAAGTAGTTGGAATATTAATTATTATTATGTAATGGTTCTTAGATTAATTACCCTTGTGCCTCAAAGCATTTGTCCAGGATAACACTCCGAATAAGATAACCATTATTGCTGCCTCCGACGATGGGACGAAGATTAACAAAATTTTTATTTAGTGACATTTGGTCTTGTGTTTTTGCTAATAGCCTATGAAGGGCCGAAAATCGAATTTTATCAAATAATCTCATAACTTCACGGTATATAATTTTTAATTAAAGAAAACGGTATAGTTGTAATGAATGTCTCACGCTCTAAAATTTGAAGGGATGGTGGAGTTTTGTGGCAGTGAAACAATAGTCAGCTCATTTAGTACAGCTTTTTTCGGAAACAGCCAAAATTCCGACTCTGACATATGAACAAGTATCAATCAGTATTAAAGCAAGTGGTTAAGGTTAAATAAGCACGTGGTCTAAACGGCTTATACCGAAAGATTCAGAGGCAGGTCGGATTACAATTGCATCCCATAGCTGATTAGTCTGGTCTCTCCATTCTTCCTCGTACACCTTTCCAGTTAATAAACCTGATTTTGGCAGATAAGTGTGTTGGAAAGATGTCAGGTACTATTTTCAAAATAAAATATTAATTAATTAATTCACAACTTGTGCAGTTAAATTTAGTCACATTGTGGGACATTAGACTAACCATACTAACCAATTCATTGTAGTAAAGCTCTCTTAGTTTAAACAATTACATAATTTTTCAAAGGAGGATTACTTACAATAAATAGCAGAACTTGCAAATTGTTAAATTGAATAGTTATTCCCTTTTTTAAAAATAATTCTGAAAATTATACTGATTTTTTTGCCTTTTGGAAGAAAAATATAATAGTATTAGAAAAAAAACTTGTGTCAAATAAAACACAGTATAAGGGCAAAAAGGTGTTCGCAAAATTTTGGTCATGTTGTCTCTTCTTGTAAAATAGATGCAATTAAAACTAAAAAAAATTGTTAAATAAATGTTTATTCATTAGCATCTTATTGATTTATATCACTTTAATAAATAGCTTAAACTAACTATATCATAATAATCAGTCATAAGCATTACATCTACAGCCTGTCACAGTGTCACATTTGTTTTAACTTCCATAAAATGAACGCTCACTGATTTAAAAAATAGACAAACATTTAATGCCATTAATTGCTACCACATGTTTTAAAGTTTCATAAAAATTAACCCTTACTTTTCCACCAGCAGAATTTTTAATCCTGTAAGTACTACCATGGACAACAACACCGAGAGTGGAATTGATAGAAAGAAGAACAGTTGCTGACAACAGTAGAAATAAATTCCCCATGGTATGGAAAAATGTAGAATAATTACCCCACACAGTCAAGAAAAATACGTGCGTTTTGTAGGTAATGAAAATGACTATTGAAGTTGTGCCAGGGCTGGTATTATCTATCTTTTTTGTTACTACTAATTACGTATGCATTGAGTTGGCTTCGACAATTGGACATATTTCATTACGTACATGTGTTATGCTGTTTAATTGATTTAATTAAATAAAGAGTCGGGAAAACAGGGGAATATGTACCACTTTTATTTAGGTATGTCATGTTGTGGTGACTGCTGCACTTTATTATAATGTTAATAATGATTAATAATTAATCATAATAATCAGGCATGTAGGCCAACAAGTGTAAAAGATTTTTTTATCTAATCACGAGTCAGTTAGAGTATTGGCCAAATTATATTGACTAAATTCAAGTTCCATACGTTTGTAGAATGTAGAATAAAAGTACAAAAACTTTGGAAAATTTATACAAAAAAAATTTTGCAAAAAATAACCGCCAATGCAATTTTAAAACCTACCTATACTAAATAGAGGAAAATAGAGGGGAAAAGACACTAAATATAGAATCACGGTATTGGAATTAATACAAATAACATAACACCAATATAAATTTATGACAACTTATACAAATGTTAAAATAGACTTTAATGTGTAATAATGTTGTTGTTAATTATAATTCAATATCACCCAATGTACATTGTCCATGTCAAGCACGATTTATTTTATTCATACATTTTATATGAAATATAGCGTTAATCATCTATAAGTTGGCACAAAGCATAGCATAACCATAAGTGAAGAATCAAAACTATGTCTGAAGATAGTAATGGTTTATATAGTATAGTATAGTATAGTATAGTATAGTATATTATATAATACCATGGAATTAGTAATAGTAATAATAAATTAAGTAACGTACTGAGTGGTAGTTAATAATATGTAAATTAATTATATGACTTCTTCCTCAACTGGAATAATATTATGTGCGTTGTTTAAAGGATGCGTGGTGATAATATATTGTACTTTTTGAATGAGGGTCATGGTCCTGGCTTCTTGTTCGTCTATCTTTACATACAAATCTTTAAGGTGGTCAACAACTTTCTTAAAGTTGTCATCTGTATGCATTTTAGCTTGAACAGCATAGTTTTCCACCTCTTCTGTTTTGGTACCGAGTTGTCTAAGAAATGCATAAAGTTGTAGCTTCTTTATTGTTTTCGGTAGACAAGCGAGTTTGTTGTTTTGCGTCGGAGTCTACTTGGGAAAGTTTGTCATTCGTATTGTCCAAATATTCTACAAATTTCTTTAACTTGGCATAAACTTTATGGAATCGTATGTCAGGAACTGGTCACTGAGCAATAGATTTAATTTGCCACTCGAAACTATGTTATCTGGAAGTTGATTTGAGTTAACCCGAGTGTAGGATACTGAAATATCTTAAATCATAGAGGATGATTGTGGGAAGAAGTTAGTGAATACATGACGTTTGAATTTTGGATAACGTCCTTCCATATTTGATAACCGATCGAGATTTTAAAGGTTGAGGTTCAAAATATCTCAATATGTCTGTATTGCCATCATCTTCGAGATTCAATGCTTGGTTTATTGTTTGTTATTAAATCATCTTTATCTATGTCATACCAGAAAAATCATTGATTATTTCGCCCTGGGAGGTTTCCGGCAAAGTAAATTCTTCCGAAATTTCTAGCGTGTCTTCAATGCTAAATGCTATCGTCATTTGCAGGAATAAACTGTAAATATTTTTCATTTTAGCCCTGGAATTACAAATTTAGGAATATGTATGTACGTTAAGTGAAATAATAATCGTTTAAAATTCTTTTTAAGTATTGATATATTACTTACGGGCTTAGCATTTGCATAAAGTAATAGAGATAAAGCAATAATATTCAAGAAAATAATTTTGATTTTCATGATTTGATTTTCAAAATATCACAGTCACGTAGTAAAGTTATTTTAATAAATAAGAGTTTTACAGAAGAGTGTAAATCTTAGTTCCTGTGTATTTTTGTTGGTCTTTGTGTACCTATATAATATTTGCGTCCTTTCCTACTTGCTACCAGAATTTTAATTTCATCGTAATTGATTTGAAGTAAAACAGTAATTAAAATATTTAATCAGTTTTAGCGAAATGAAGACAACAGAGTATAGGAACTAGCAGATGGCGTACGAATTGACAGTAAAATGAGGATACCATTATTCATTAGTATCTCCATACCATACATACGCTTACCGTCACCAGAGAATTGAAATACCATTCATTACGTAAACAGATGCAAAGAAATGAAACAACAGCACATAATGCTTAAAGATTTGCGTTGCTTTTCTAATGACAAGATTCTACAGTTTATTAAGTGGAATAAAGATAACTATATTATGTTACAAATATTATTCTTTGTAAATCAAAATTTAAGTATAGATACGAGTAATAACATAGTTTATTAAGTGTAAAGTACATATACAACACCTAAAGTTTAAGAAGGAAATGTTGTTTCAAAATCATTAAGATAATCCAAAATCTACTTTAAGTATCAACATTAAGTGTGCATACAAATATATACTAAATATAAGGCTATTGTAATTAGAGTGTTGAAGCAGTAAGACAACTTCCAATGTATTAATTATTGGAATCATACAATACATATCAGGCAAGTTGTCATGTTTTTTAATGCCAGATACTCTTTCTTATATTTAAGAATTTGTTTACAGATATGGGATAATAGTACTACACTTAATGGAATCCAATATTATTTAGCAAGAATTCATTTTTATCATTATATACCCATACTATTCTTTATATTTATATATAGTATAATATCGTTATAATGCCGTTTATTATAGTGAGATACTTAGTAATGTATTCTGTTCTGATTGCAATCCATCTGGAAAAAGATGAATGAATGGTTTAGGTTGGCATAAAGTAATCCGACAATGTCAAATGTATGAAGTTCAACTGGTTGACCATTAACCAAAAATAAGCCTACGTCAAACGCACTTTTTCCATGCTGTATGATTTACCTAATAATGCTTCTCATATAAACACTTTTGAATATTATATCAGTTCACGGAGACCCTATATACATGCCATTACGCAGTAATACTGATAAATAATTATGATTTCAGTTTTAAGAAATAAATTATTTCATACGAAATAAATTTACATGGACTTCCAAAGGCTGAAAGAGAAATGGTGCATAAAAATAGTTTAGAAATAAATTATAACGGCCAAGAACCAAGGAGTTTATATATCTTAGCAGAATGTTGAAAGACTGAAAGACATATTATGAGACGTCTAAAATATATTATTTATATTAGATGGATTTATTTCTATTTAAACTTAATAAAATTACTAATATAAATAGCTTCTTACTTTTTGCCAAAATGCGAAAACACAGGCAGTTATCTGTCACTGCACAATTTCATCAGTTGAATATTTGTTATTGAAAAAATATTATATGTTAGAAAAAAGTGTTATAAATTATCTATCTGATGGAGTTTCTCCTATACTTCCAAGATGACCAATTCTGTCCAAGGGATTAGTTGTCATTTGTGAAATAGCTTGTAACGTTTTCATTACAGTAGCATAATTATTATCGCACTTTTGATTCAGCTCTTTCGTGCGTGTTTGAATTCCACCAATTTCTTGCACAAGTTGGCCTTGATTCGTTTCTACAGTTGTTTGAAAGCTTCCTAGTTTGGTATTTAAGAGATTAATTGATGTTCGCATCCGTTCAAATTGTTTATTGACGTCATTAGTCATTTTCGCTAGACGTTGATTTGTATCTGATACAACTTTATCAATTTTGACGTTTATTTCGTTCAAAGAGTGAACAAGATTTCCTAACTCTTCATAAATGTTGTTAATTTTTTGTTGATCTTGGTTGAACTTTCGACGCAGCTCTAAATTTTGTCTTACATGGTTTAAGACAATGGAGTTCATGTGACTGTTCATTATTGGGTAATCTTCTCTGGTTATTGCTATTGATGATCCCGTTTGACGATGCAATGGTTGTCTTTTGATTGGTAATTGCTGACCTGTTGTTACTGGAGGCTTTGTTCCTTTTTTCGGTAAATATACGCTCGTCAGATCAAAGTGAATATCTGGTTCAATAATGTCTTCTCCATAGTCATCAGAAAATGTTGAGTGAATCCTATCTTCGCCGGTGTCACCTTTTATTCCCAAGTAGAAGCCTGGCCCATGAACATAATTTTGATTTCCGAGATTTCTGTTCACGTGACTTTGAGAATATTGCCCTTGACGGAAAGAGCTCTGAAATAATTAAAAAATGTATTAAAAATCTGTAAAATGTTTCATTTTTGGTATTTAAGTAGTTTGATTTAATTAAAAAATATTTTACCGAAACTACCGTAAAATGGTCAATGCATAAAATTGTAATAAGATATAATACAACAGCCATAGTAAAATAATTTATAATTTAAAAAGTGTGTGAAGATCCTTAAAACGTTTAAATGAATGCTTGATTAAAAACAACTTTGTAGCTTTAGTGATGAAATAATGATGTTGGTGTTGGCATTGAAAGTGTTTTATTCATTCAGATAAAATTCATTCAAACATTTTGTCAATGTAACAGAAGCATAGCCATATATTGACGGTATTTCTGTAGTTATTTTAATATAATAATGTTGCATGTAATTAATTTGAATGACCTTACATATTATAGTCTGCATATAATACATTATATTATAATTTAGTTGATGTAATAAATCTCAATGGAA